>QFDD01001068.1:0-33259 GCA_006871305.1 Vachellia collinsii
AAAGATGTATCATGATTTGAAGCAGGGGTACTGGTGGAGGAGATTGAAGAGGGATGTAACAGAGTTTGTGATGAGGTGTCTAACATGTCAAAAAGTGAAGATCGATCATCAAAGACCTCCAGGACTGCTCACTTCACTAAAGGTTCCTGAATGGAAATGGGATAGCATTTATATGGACTTCATTACAGGATTACCACCGACATCTGCTGGACACGACACTATATGGGTCATTGTTGATAGGTTGACTAAGTCAGCCCATTTTCTACCCACTCGAAAAGGTGAAGAATTGGAGAAGTTAGCACAGAAGTATGTGAATGAGATAGTGAGACTTCATGGGGTTCCCTCAGACATTGTGTCTGATAGAGATCCAAGGTTTACATCAAATTTTTGGAGGGCTTTACAAGAAGCCATGGGTACTAGGTTAACGTTTAGTACTGGTTACCACCCTCAGACAGACGGTCAGACAGAGAGAACGATCCAGACTCTTGAGGACATGTTAAGGTCTTGTGCTATCGAACTTCCAGGAAGTTGGGATCGCCATCTACCCTTAGCTGAGTTTGTCAAGTGGTTACCAGGGATGCATTGAAGCGCTTGTTATCCCCAGCAAGCGTGTTCGATCCCTGGGGAGGCGGTAAACCTGCAGGGGGCAGGTATACCCTTGTGCGGAGCACTCTGTCAGGGAGGTAACACCCGTTGGTGGGCCAGGGGTTGTACCCTCAACGGGGAAATCCAGAAGCAGGGTGTGTTCGTTACAGTGTCTATGAAAATAAAGAAACAATAGTTAATTTTATTGCTAAACAATAGTCAATGCAACTCATGAAAATAAAGAGTTTATAAATAGTTTGATGTCTTTTTAATAGTTTGAAATACCTAATTAGTTCCCTATTTTTTTAGTTAAATCATTACACTATGAAAATTTAATGTAAATTTAAAATACAAAACGTACATTTTATCAAACAATTTAGTTAACATAAAAAATTGATTAATGAAAGTTATTTTATTAATTAAAAAGTTTAAAAATATATGTACCAAATATTTTATTGTATAAAAGTTTTGAAAATATACTACACGACAATGCAACTCATGAAAATAAAGAGCCTATGAATAGTTTGACGTCTTTTTAATAGTTTGAAATACCTAATTACTACCCTATTTTTTAGTAAATCATTACACTATTGTAAATTTAATGTAAATATACAATACAAAATGTACACTTTAAAAAGAAATTTAGTTAAGTCAAAAAAATTGATTAATGAAAGTTCATTTATTAATTAAAAAGTTTAAAAATGTATATACCAAATATTTTATTGTATAAAAGTTATGAAAATAGACTACACGAAAATGCAACTCATGAAAATGAAGAGCCTATAAATAGCTTGACGTCATTTTAATAGTTTGAAATACCTAATTACTACCATATTTTTTAGTTAAATCATTACACTATTCTAAATTTAATGTACAGTTAAAATACAAAACATACACCATAGCAATCAATTTATTGAACTGAAAAAAATTGATAAATGAAAGTTATTTTATTAATTAAAAAGTTTCAAAATGTATGCACCAAATATTTTATTTTATAAAAGTTATGAAAATATACTACACGACAATGCAACTCACGAGAATAAAGAGCCTATAAATAGTTTGACGTCATTTTAATAGTTTGAAATACCTAATTACTGCCCTATTTTTTAGTTAAATCATTGCACTATTGTAAATTTAATGTAAAATTAAAATATAAACATCTCCTTTAGAAAGCAATTTAGTTAAGTTAAAAAAATTGATTAATGACCGTTCATTTATTAATTAAAAATTTTCAAAATCTATGTACCAATTGTTTTATTGTATAAAAGATATGAAAATATACTACACTACAATGCAACTCATGAAAATAAAGAACCTATGAATAGTTTGACGTCTTTTTAATAGTTTGAAATAAGTAATTACTACCCTATTTTTTAGTTAAATTATTACACTATTGTAAATTTAATGTAAATTTAAAATACAAAACATACACTTTAGGAAGCAATTTAGTTATGTTAAAAAAGTTGATTAATGAAAGTTATTTTATTAAAAACAAAGTTTTAAAATGTATGTACGAAATATTTTATTGTATAAAAGCTATGAAAATATACTACATGACAATGCAACTCAGGAATATAAAGTGCCTATGAATAGTTTGACATCGTTTTAATAGTTTGAAATACCAAATTACTACCCTATTTTTAAGTTAAATCATTACACTATTGTAAATTGAATGTATGTTTAAAATAAAAACATACACTTTAGAAAGCAATTTAGTTAATTTAAAAAATTGATTAATGAAATTTATTTGATTAATTAAAAATTTCAGAATGTATGTACCAATTGTTTTACTATATAAAATATATGAAAATATACTACACGACAATCCAACTCATGAAAATAAAAAGCCTATGAATAGTTTGATGTCTTTTTAATAGTTTGAAATACCTAATTATTACACTATTTTTTAGATAAATCGTTACACTATTGTAAATTGAATGTAAGTTTAAAATAACAACGTACACTTTAGAAAGCAATTTAGTTAATTTATAAAATTGATTAATGAAAGTTATTTTATTAATTAGAAAGTTTTAGAATGTATGTACCAATTGTTTTATTGTATAAAATATATGAAAATATATCACCAAAAAAAAAAGAGATGAAAATATACTTCACGACAATGAACTCATGAAAATAATGAGCCTATAAATAGTTTGATGTCTTTTTAATATTTGAAAAATGTAATTACTATCCAATTTTTTAGAAAAATCATTACACTATTGTAAATTTAATGTAAATTTTAAATAAAAGAAGTACACTTTAGGAAGCAATTTAGTTATGTTAAAGAAATTAATTAATGAAAGTTCATTTATTAATTAAAAAGTTTCAAAATGTATGTACCAAATATTTTATTGTATAAAAGTTATTAAAATATACTACACGGATAATGGAACTCATGAAAATAAAAAGCCTACGAATGATTTGATGTCTTTTTAATAGTTTGAAATACCTAATTACTACCTGATTTTTTAGTTAAATCATTACACTATTGTAAATTTAATGTAAATTTAAAATACAAAATGTACACATTAGAAAGCAATTTAGTTAAGGTAAAAAAATGATTAAAGGAAGTTCATTTATTAATTAAAAAGTTTCAAAATGTTTGTACCAAATATTATATTGTATAAAAGTTATGAAAATATACTACACGACAATGCCACTCATAAAAATAAAAAGTTTATGAATAATTTGACGTATTTTCAATAGTTTGAAATACCTAATTATTTCCCTATTTTTAGTTAAATTATTACACTATTATAAATTTAATGTAAATTTAAAACACAAAATGTACACTTTATCAAACAATTTAGATAACATAAAAAATTGATCAATGAAAGTTATTTTATTAATTAAAAAGTTTCAAAAATGTATGTACCAAATATTTTATTGTATAAAAGTTATGAAAATATACTACATGACAATGCAACTCATAAAAATAAAGAGCCTATTAATAGTTTGATGTCTTTTTAATAGTTTGAAGTACCTAATTACAACCCTATTTTTGATTAAATCATTATAGTATTATAAATTTAATGTAAATTTAAAATACAAAACGAACACTTTAAAATTTAATGTAAATTTTTTTAAATGCAATAAATTGCTTGCTATAATGTACATTTGGTATTTTAAATTTACAATAGTGTAAAGATTTAACAAAAAAATAGGGTAATACATTGTTATTTCAAGCTATTTATTTCCATGAGTTGCATTGTCGTATAGTATATTTTCATAACTTTTATACAATAAAATATTTGGTACATATATTTTGAGACATTTTAATTAATAAAATAAAATTCATTAATCTAATTTTTTAAGTTAACTAAATTGCTTTCCAAAGTGTACGTTTTGTAGTTTAAGTTTACATTAAATTTACAATTGTGTAATGATGTAACTAAAAATATGGTAGTAATTTCGTATTTCAAGCTATTAAAAAGACGTGAAATTGTTCATAGGCTCTTTATTTTCATGAGTTGCATTGTGGTATAGTATATTTTCATAACTTTTATACAATAAAATATTTGGTACATAAATTTTGAATCATTTTAACAAATAAAATAACTTTAATTAATTAATTTTTTTAAGTTCAATGAATTATTTGCTATAGTTTATATTTCCTATTTTTAATTTACATTAATTTTACAACAATGTAACAATTTAACTAAAAATTAAGGTGGTAATTTCATAATTCAAGCATTTAAAAAAACGTGAAACTATTCATAGGCTCTTTATTTTCATGAATTGTATTGCCGATAGTATATTTTCATAACTTTTATACAATAAAGTATTCATAGGCTTACGATGTTAAACTATTCATAGGCTCTTTAATTTCATGAGTTATATTGACGTATCATATATTTTCAAACCTTTTATACAATAAAATATTTGGTACATAGATTTTGAATTTTTTTAACTAATAATATAACTTTCATTAATCAATTTTTTTATAGTTCAATAAATTGTTTCCTATAGTCTACGTTTTGTATTTTAAATTTACATTAAATTTACAATAGTGTAATGATTTAATTAAAAAATAGGGTAGTCATTTAGTATTTCAAATCACTAAAAAGACGTGAAACTATTCATAAGCTCTTTATTTTTATGAGGCGTACTATTGTATACTACAATATCATAACTTTTATACAATAAAATATTTGATACATACATTTTGAATCTTTTTAACTAATAAAATAACTTTCATTAATCAATTTTTTTTTAAGTTCAATAAGTAGCTTGCTATAGTCTATATTTTGTATTTTAAATTTACATTAAATTTTCAATAGTGTAATGATTTAAACAAAAATAAAGGTAGCAATTTGAAATTTCAAGATATTAAAAAGACGTGAAACTATTCATATGTTCTTTATTTTCATGAGAGTCATTGTATATTTTCATAACTTTTATACCATAAAATGTATGGTACATACATTTTGAATCTTTTTAATTAATAAAATAACTTTCATTAATAAAATTTTTTAAGTTAAATAAATTGTTTGCTGTAGTCTACGTTTTGTATTTTAAATATACATTAAATTTACAATTAGTCTAATGATTTAACTATAAAATAGGGTAGTAACTTCGTATTTCAAGATCTTACAAGACCGTGAAACTATTCATAGGCTCTTTATTTTCTTCAGTTGCATTGTCGTATAGTATATTTTTATAATTCTTATACAATAAAATATTTGGTACTTGAATTTTGAACCATTTTAACTAATTAATTAACTTTCATTAATGAATATTTTAAATTTCAATAATTTGCTTGCTATAGTCTACGTTTTGTTTTTTAAATTTACATTAAATTTACAAAAGTGTAATGATTTAACTAAAAATAAGGGTAGTGATTTGGAATTTCAAGCTATTAAAAAGACGTGAAACTATTCATAGGCTCTTTATTTTCATATGTTATATTGTTGTATAGTATATTTTCATAACTTTTATACAATAAAATTTCTTATACATACATTTTCAATCTTCTTAACTAATAAAATAACTTTTATTAATCAATTTTTTTAAATTCAATAAATTGCTAGCTATAATCTATGTTTTATATTTTAAATTTAGATTTAATTTACAGTAGTGTTATGATTTAGCTAAAAAAATAGGGTCGTAATTTCGTATTTCAAGCTATTAAAAAGATGTGAAACTATTCGTAGGTTCTTTATATTCATGAGTTGCATTGTCGTATAGTATATTTTTACAACTTTTATATAATAAAATATTTGGTACATATATTTTGAATCTTCTTAACTAATAAAATAACTTTCATTAATCAATTTTTTTAAGTTCAATAAATTGTTAGCAATAGTCTACATTTTGTATTTTAAATTTACATTAAATTTACAATAGTGTAATGATTTAATTAAAAAATATGGCAGTCATTTCGTATTTCAACCTACTAAAAATACGTGAAACTATATATAAGCTCTTTATTTTCATGAGTTGCAATACGTATATTACATTTTCATAACTTTTATACAATAATATATTTGGTACTTGCATTGTGAATCATTTTAACTAATAAAATAACTTTCATTAATCAATTTTTTAAAGTTCAATAATTTGCTTGCAATAGTCTACGTTTTGTATTTTAAATATACATTAAATTTACAGTAGTATAATGATTTAACTAAAAATAAGGGTAGTGATTTGAAATTTGAAGCTATTAAAAAGACGTGAAACTATTCATAGGCATTTTATTCTCATGTGTTGTATTGTTGTATAGTATATTTTCATAACTTTTATACAATAAAATTTTTTGTGCATACATTTTGAATCTTCTTAACTATTAAAATAGCTTTCATTAATCAATTTTTTTAAGTTCAATAAATTGTAAGCTATAGTCTACGTTTTGTATTTTAAATTTACATTTAATTTACAATAGTGTAATGATTTAGCTAAAAAATAGGGTAGTAACTTCGTATTTCAAGCTCTTAAAAAGTCGTAAAACTATTCTTTGGCTCTTTATGTTCTTGAGCTGCATTGTCGTATAGTATATTTTGATGATTTTTATATAAGTAAATATTCGGTACATACATTTTGAATCTTTTTAACTAATAAAATAACTTCCATTAATCAATATTTTTAAGTTCAATAAATTGCTTGCTATAATCTACGTTTTGTATTTTAAATTTACATTAAATTTACAATAGTGCAATGATTTAACTAAAAATGGGGTAGTAATTTGGAATTTCAAGCTATTAAAAAGACGTGAAACTATTCATAAGCTCTTTATTTTCATGAGTTGCATTGTCATATAGTATATTTTCATAACTTTTATATAATAAAATACTTGGTATTTGCATTTTAAATCTTTTTAACTAATAAAATAACTTTCATTAATCAATTTTTTTAATTGAAGAAATTGATTGATCTAGTGTACGTTTTGAATTTTAAATTTCTATTTAATTTACAGTAATTTAATGATTTAATAAAAAAATAGGGTAATAATTTTCTATTTTAAGCTACACAAAAGACATCAAACTATTCATAAGCTTTTAGTTTTCATGAGTTGTATTGTTATATAGTATATTTTAATAACATTTCTTCGATAAAATATTTGGTGCATACATTTTGAATCTTTTAACTAATAAAATAAATTCATTAAAAAATTTTTAAATTCAATAAATTACTTGCTATAATCTACGTTTTGTTTTTTAAATTTATATTAAATTTACTATAGTGTAATAATTTAATTAAAAAATAAGGTAGTAATTTCTTATTTCAAGTTATTAAATAAACGTGTAACTATTGATAGCCTCTTTATTTTCATGAATTGCATTTTTATAATTTTTATACAATAAAATACATCGTACATACATTTTGAATCTTTTTATCTAATAAAATAACTTTCATTAATAATTTTTTTTAAGTTCAATAAATTGCTTGCTATACTCTATGTTTTGTATTTTAAATTTACATTTAATTTACAATTGTGTAATGATTTAACTAAAAATGGAGTTGTAATTTGAAATTTTAAGCTATTAAAAAGACGTGAAACTATTCATAGGCTCTTTATTTTCATGAGTTGCATTGTCGTATATTTTATTTTGATAACTTTTATACAATAAAATATTTTGTACATACATTTTTAATCTTTTTAACTAATAAAATGACTTTCATTAATAAATTTTTGTAAGTTTAATAAATTGCTTGCTATAACCTACGTTTTGTATTCTATATTTACATTAAATTTACAATAGTGTAATGATTTAAATGAAAATAGGTAATAATTTCGTATTTCAAGCTATTAAAAGGACGTCAAACTATTCATAGGCTCTTTATTTTCATGAGTTGCACTGTCGTATAGTATATTTTGATAACTTTTATACAATAAAATGTTTGGTACATATCTTTTGAATCTTTTTAACTAATAAAATAACTTTCCTTAATCAATTTTTTTAAGTTCAATAAATTAATTGCTACAATCTACGTTTTGTATTTTATATTTACATTAAATTTAATATAGTGTAATGATTTAACTAAAAATTGGGTAGTAATTTGGAATTTCAAACTATTAAAAAGCATGAAACTATTTATAGGCTCTTTATTTTTATAAGTTGCATTGTCGTATAATATATTTTCATAACTTTTATACAATAAAATATTTGGTTCATACATTTTGAATATTCTTAATAAATCAAAATAACTTTCATAAATCAATTTTTTTAAGTTCAATAAATTGATAGCTATAGTTTACATTTTGTATTTTAAATTTACAATAAATTTCAATAGTGTAATGATTTAACTAAAAAGTAGGGTAGTAATTTCGTATTTTAAGCTATTAAAAAGATGTGAAACTATTTATAGATTCTTTATTTTCATGAGTTGCATTGTCATATAGTATATTTTCCTCACTTTTATACAATAAAATATTTGATACATATATTTTGAATCTTTTTAACTAATAAAATAACTTCCATTAATTAATTTTTTGAAGTTCAATAAATTGCTTACTATAGTCGATGTTTTGTATTTTAAATTTACATTCAATTTACAACAGTGTAATGATTTAACTAAAAAATAGGGTAGTAATTTGGAATTTCAAGTTATTAAAAAGACGAGAAACTATTCGTAGGCTGTTTATTTTTAGGTGTTGCATTTTCATATAATGTATTTTCATAACTTTTACGCAATAATATATTTAGTACATACATTTTGAATCTTTTTAACAAAGAAAATAACTTTCATTAATCATTTTTTTATGTTTAATAAATTGCTTGTTATAGTCTACATTTTGTATTTTAAATTTATATTAAATTTACATTAGTGTAATGATTTAACTAAAAAATAGGGTAGTAATTTCGTGTTTCAAACTATTAAAAGAGGTGAAACTATTCATAGATTCTTTATTTTCATGAGTTGCATTTTCGTATAGTGTATTTTCATAACTTTTATACAATAAAATATTTGGTACATACATTTTAAATCTTTTTAACTAATAAAATAATTTTCATTAATCAAATTTTTTTAAGTTCAATAAATTGCTTGCTATAGTCTACGTTTTGTATTTTAAATTTATATTAAATTTACAATAGTGTAATGCTTTTAACTAAAAAATATGGTAGTAATTTAGAATTTCAAGCTATTAAAAAGACGTGAAACTATTCATAGGCTCTTTATTTTCATAAGTTGCATTATCGTATAGTATATTTTCATAACTTTTATACAATAAAATATGTGGTACGTACATTTTAAACCTTTTTAATAATTAAATGGGAATTGAGTCTCCCTCCTCTTATCCTCTTAAGAGTGAAGTTGTAAAATATAGTACCAATATAAGAATTGGTTGGCGTTTTTTTTTTTTTGCATGATTAAGAAAGCTTGATACATTACTTTTAACTATTTACATTTATTGTTTTTTAAATTAATTGTATAACTTATAAATTAATATGTAATTTAATAATACATGATGCACTTAACTTTCCTAATCTTCAACAAAATCATTTGATTTTTATATTAAGGATTGAAAATAGTGTATTATTTGCAACAATTTTAATTCTACATTGCTCATTTATTTTAACAATCACAAACAATGCTCTTCTAAAACACAATGATGATGTCGCAGCAATTTTCCCTTTTAGATTGAGGAAATTTACTGGCAAAATCTAAAAAAACAATACATCTAAAATTTTAAATGGACACATCAGGGTTAGGAATCTCAATAATCTCAAATTAGGACATTAGACCAAACGTGGATTTCAAAATGTTAAGGAAAATACCACATTGCTTCCGGGTTAAATATGAGCTGTCAAAATCAATTTTTCTTATTGTCATTCCGCACTCCATTTTTGTCAATAGAGTTCATTCGAATGAATTTATAGAGCTCATTCGAATAAGTTTAAAAAATTTCAATACTCATCCGAATTTAATTTCAAAAATAATCTCCATTTTTTCCATTGAGTTCATTCAAATGGAGTTATAGAACTCATTTGAATAAGCTTTAAAAAATTTCAAAACTTATTCGAATGAGTTACATAGTTCATTCGTACGAACTTTTAAAAATAATTTTCATTTTTATCAATAGAATTCATTCAAATAAGTTACAGAGTTTATTCGAATTAATTTTGGTGGTCCTAAATGATTTATTTTGGAAGGTCAAAGAACCTAAATAAACTATTTTAAAGTATTTATATATATATATATAATTTTTTAAACTAATTTGAATGACTTATAAATTAATGTATGATCTACTAATACATATAAGTATTTTAAAGAGATTATGTAATATATGTTAGAATTAAATGGGAGTTGAGTCTCCCTGCTCTAATCCTCTTAAATGTGAAGTTGTAAAAAATAGTATTAATTTAAGAATTGGTTGACTTTTTGTTTGGAAGATTAAGAAAGTGTAATACATTACTTTTAAGTATTTACATTTTTTATTTTTTTTTAAATTAATTGTATGATTTATAAATTGATATATAATTTAATAATACACATAAGTACTTTAACATGATGCACTTAACTTTTCTAATATTCAACAAAATCATCTGATTTTCATATTAATGATGGAAGATAGGATGTTATTTGCAACAATTTTAATTCTACATTGCTCATTTCTTTTAGAAATCACAAACAATGCTCTTCTAAAACACAATAATGATCTCTTAGCAATTTTTCCATTTAGACTGAGGAAATTAGAGGGAAAATCTAAAAAAAATACCTTTAAAATTTTAAATCGACACATCAAGGTTTGGAATCTCCATTTTTGTCAATAGAATTCATTCAAATGGAGTTATAGAGCTCATTTGAATAAGCTTTCAAAAATTTCAATACTCATTCGAATGAACTTTCAACAATAATCTCCATTTTTATCAACAGAATTAATCCAAATAAGTTACAGAGTTTATTTGAATTAATTTCGGTGGGTCTAATATAATTTTGTGTTGATTTATTTTGGAAGGTTAAAGAAACTAAATAAACTATTTTAAAGTATTTATATATATAATATTTTTTAAATTAATTTGAATGACTTTTAAATTAACGTATGATCTACTAATACATATAAGTGTTTTAAAGAGATCATGTAGTACATGTTATAATTAAATGCGAGTTGAGTCTCCCTCCCCTAATCCTCTTAAGAGTGAAGCTGTAAAATATAGTACCGCTATAAGAATTGGTTGACCTTTTTTTTAGAAGATTAAGAAAGCTTAATACATTACTTTTAAGTATTTACATTTATTATTTTCTTAAATTAATTGTCTAACTTATAAATTGATATGTAATTTAATAATAGACATAACTACTTTAATATGATGCACTTAACTTTCTTAATCTTCAACAAAATCATCTGATTTTTATATTAAGGATGGAAGATAGGATATTATTTGCAACAATTTTAATTCTACATTGCTCATTTATTTTAGCAATCACAAACAATGCTATTCTAAAACACAATGATGATCTCTTAGCAATTTTTCTTTTTAGACTGAGGAAATTTACAAGGAAAATCTAAAAAAATGCCTTTAAAATTGTAAATGGACACATTAGGTTTTGAATCTCCATAATCTTAAATTAGGACATTAGACCAAACGTGGATTTCAAAATGTTAAGAAAAATATCACCTCCAAATTAAATATGAACTTTCAAATCCAATTTTTGTTATTGTCAAAAGGGTGAGGCTAAAAGGGAGGAGACAATGAAGGGAGGTTTCCAGGAAGTTGCATTTCATTGTAAAGCCGAAATTGGTGGGTAAGCTGCGAGTGAACACACCTATCATCAATGTCGTTATGCTCCCAAATCACTCAAGCGGTATGCTTTCTGGCCATATAATGACAGCTTCTGTATGTTGCAATATTTCTTTTTCGTCTGAAACTCAACTACATCATCCCAGGCATCGCTTTTCCTTTTGTTTGCTCTTCTCTTTATGATTTAGATGTCAAATGATCCCAACAAAAATATTAAATAGGGCTGGACTTGTAGACTTTGAAATCAACAAATACAATCCTTGTAGGTTCTACAACAAGTTCACTTGTAACTCACTTAATCTTTTAAGGTTGCTATTCAGCTTATTCATAGCTAATCACAGTGGGTTTTCTCGCAACTCACCCAGGGCTACTTACAATATATGATCAAGCTTTGCTTGGACTGCTCTCAGTTAGCTAAATAGCGAGTATAATAAGATCATAAATTCCCATAATGCAAAGTTCATTGCGCAAATGTGTTTTCTTAATTTATGTGTTCTTCTTAATTGAACTAAAATCGGAATCCCTTCATATTGTCTCAAATGTCTTCTTCCCTTTTGCATGGTGCTTCACCTTCAATTATGCAACAATCATTTTTCATTCTGCTTTATTTTGATTGCTCAGTCTCTTCATCAATGTCAAGTTCTTTCACTTGCCACAATCAAATAAATTTTCTAATTAGCAAAAATAACTCAATGAATCTTATCAAAATGATTTGAGATTTTTGTGATCATTAAAACTATTTTAATTGGTTGACTGAAAACAAAGGTTCCCTAACAGCTACATTCAAACAAAAAGAAATTAATATTAAAGAAAACTATCTTTTTTGTATGCAATATTGCTTATTAAAACTGAATGTTTGAGCTTGTGATTTATCAACTTGTCTTTATGACATTAAATTTACTATCTCCACTTTTTGATATAACATCCACTTTGTATATGTATGTATATTAAAATCATGAGGTATTATATCAATATATATATATCTTAAATAACCTTTAGGCTTATTTTCTTATAAATAATCATTAAAAGACTTAATAATTACTGCATCATTATCAATTTATAATTATTAGTTAGTAAATTCGGGAGAATGACAATTAATAATGCATGTGTAAAATAACATATAGATTTTGAAATTGTAATTGTAAATAAGTACTCATTTATATCAATTTCCTTATCAAGCGTTAATTCTCATTGTCGCTGAAATCTGGTATCTAGCCAACAAATATCTTACACAGATCATATGCTATTTTGATATCGATTGACGACACTGTTAGTTTGCTATGTATGAAAACCTCTTTTACCTTTAATTGAAGAGCTGTTTGTATTACCCGTAGGCGGTAAATAGTATTGGATAAGTAGCTTAGTTGAAGTTGAAACTTGTTCTCTAAGGTGGGAGATCCAATTCCCATTGGTCCAATCATCCACTTTTGCCCAAGCCAGGAACAAGATCCGGCCGTAATTTTTGTGGATCTCCTGCGGCTGCATGCTATACGTTATTTTCTGGTTCCTTAAGCCGCACTCAAGTGTCTTGCATCCTTTTCCTTAACAGATCTAAACCACTTTATATAATCGCGAGGAACTCCTCCAGTTCCGTCATCGAAGATCTGCTTTAAATTTCGAGTCCAAGCTCCTGACATTTCAATCTGTAAGCTCTCCTTCATTCTCCCTTGAACTACCTAGGCAAGTTTAATTGTCATCATTCGCATTATGCTTCTGGCTCGTGATTTAATTTCTGCATTAATTGGGCTCCAAAACGGGATCTCGATTCTGCAATGCTGAGAATCTCCCATGAGTAATTGATTTCTACATTCGTTGTTTTTTTTCCCTTTTCAACTTTCATTCGGTTACTCAGATGGATGGGCGATGCTGAATTGTAACTTGGGAATTCATCTCTTACCACGCGCAGCTTTAATCGGTTTCTCAATTTGAAATTGAGTGGACGTCAAGTGGAATAGATTTAAGTTCATGCCTGCTTAAAGATCTGAATTCTCTCAAGATTTATTACAGACTCCATTTTGCGCTACCCGTTGTCAATTTGATTGAGCTATAGTTTTGTTTGTGTTACAATTATTCATCTTTTTCCTATTGATGAATTAATTTGGGATTATTGAGCTTAGTTCAGAGTTATCTCTGAGTTCCTTATTTGATTTTGCCTTAATCTCTTTGAAGGTGTATTGATCGTTGCAAAAAATTGTAGATTTTCCTCTTCGAAGATATATTTACTCAGAGCTTGAGGAAAATTCATTATGTGCTGGCTTTTCAGGTTCTTTGCACTATACAAGTATTGATGGCTGCACGGACGCCCGGCTTAATTGCTTTATTTGATGTTGATGGGACTCTCACAGCTCCAAGGAAGGTATGTATTTAATCTGGAGTGCGAGACACACACACACACACACACACACACACACACACACACACTTTAATACCAAGTATAGCAGCATGAAATATCAATGCAGCAAGTTGATGTGTTTCCATGAAAGATCTGTTGTACAAAATTTAATCACTGAGTTTTTCTTCAGTCCCTAGTTTTGTTTGTCAAATAAAGCCAGGGCTCCAGATTTATTCCTTTAGAATGTTTAGGCTTTTCTTACCTCTGCTTAAAATGTTGAACTCAAATGCAAGGTGCTCACCCCAGAAATGTTAAAATTCATGCAAAAGTTACGTAAGGTACATAATTTGAAATTCTCAAACTTTTAAGTTTATCCCTTTCCTATGCCCATCAGTATCGATATTTTCTAACATGTTCTGTATCTGGTAATGTCTGAGTATAGGTTGTAACAGTTGGAGTTGTGGGAGGATCTGATCTCATAAAGATATCTGAGCAACTTGGAAACACAGGTTTGCCATGAGTTGATTTTTTTTTTCTATTCATCAAGCTATAATATATTAGAGGCCTCTGCTTTTGAATGAAGTCCAAATTTCTGTATGCTTATTGGCTGCAAATATTGCTGTTTTCTTGATCTTTCCATTCTCTTTTTTTCTTCCTTGCCCTATCCATAAAGTAGGGAAATAGTTATACCATTGTTTTTTACACAACTTTTGTCTTTGCAGTCATCAATGACTATGATTATGTATTCTCTGAAAATGGTCTTGTGGCACACAAGGAGGGAAAACTCGTTGCGACCCAGGTTCTGTGTATCATCAACTAGGATGGTTTGTGGATAAATTTGACTAGATCCTAGGGGTAGTTGAAAACAATAATGCCCCTTTATGTTTTTTCTTTTCTTTTCTTTTTAAAAGTGGAGCTATATCGTGAGGATTATAAAAAATGAATCCTGATATGGTGAACTTTTTGGTTAAGTACATAGAAGATGTTTCAGCCATCTATGGTTATATAAAGTTGCATTTTCCCCAAGTTTTTAGAAATTGGAGAACTTCAGATCTTAGCATACTCTTCCACCCCCCCCAACCCCCACCCAAAAGAAAATAAAAGAAAAAAGCAAAAAAAAAAAAAAATTCCTTCTTTTGAGCCTTTTCCCTCTAATGTACCATGCTCACTTGTGTGTTTCCTTCTTTCCAGAGCTTGAAGTCATTTCTTGGGGAAGCAAAACTCAAGGTAAGTCTATGTTTTGTATCTCTTAAGGCATCTTACTTTAGGAAGACTGAAACTGGATTGCTAAGAGGTGTAAATAAATTTATTACAATTTAAAATTATTAGAATACTCTCTTTGGTCCTTCTTATAAGTAATAACTATCCAAATCATGCAGATCAAAATGTGTAGTTAAAAGCGATGAATTTGTAAGAGATCTATTTTTTTTTTCCAATTATACCCTTACTCATGATGGTGAAATTAATGGAGATGTCAATCATAGAATCTAAGCAAGGTGGTTTAAATGGAGAAAAGCAAGAGTTATATGTGATCAGAAGGTACCAAATAAAGTAAAAATGAAGTTTTATCGTACTACCATTCAATTAGCAATACTTTATGGTAGTGAAGTTTGGGCTTTAAAGGGGATATATGAGCATAAAGTGAGGGTAGCTGAAGTGAAGATGTTGAGATAGATATGTGGTCATACAAGGAAAGATAAAATCCATTATGAATTTATTCGAGTAAGGGTTGGAGTGACAACTATTGAAGAAAAAATGGTAGAAAATCGTTTGAGATGGTTTGGACATATCCAAAGAAGGTTAAGAAATGCAACAGAGAGAGAGGTTGATCAAGCTGTTTGGAGCCTAGTTAAAAGGGGTAGAGAAAGACCCAAGAGGACGTTTAAAGAGGTTATTGAGCGAGACCTATTACTTAACAATCTATTCAAAGATTTGGTTTCTGATTGAGCTCAATGGCGTCATGTAATGCATATAGCCGACCCCATTTGGTGAGACAAGGTTTTGTTGTTGCTGTTGTATACTCTTATTCATGAAGTGATGAGTGTGAAAGAAAATGAATGGTAAAAAGAGATAAGAGAGACATGTAATTATTTGAGGTTAAAAATGGAAAATATGCATTAAATGTCTATATAAAAGCATATTGCTAGTTTTATTGAGAACCGATTTTTTTTTAAGAGAATATTACTTATAAATAAGATTAGATGGAGTGCCATATAACTAGACAAAATAATCAGAAAATTTGAGTTGAATTGAGTGCTTAAGGATGGAAAACAATTGAGTAAATGAGTTTATAGCCTTGACTTATGTGCATTAAATTCACTGATTTCAGTTTGTTGTTATAATGATAGATTGAGGACTATTTTGCAGGAATTTATAAATTTTACACTTCATTACATTGCTGACTTGGATATTCCTATTAAGAGGTTAGTGAATCTAAAGACTGATCATGTAATTTTCATATTGATTCAGCTTAAAGGAAGTTGCTGATCTCTATGAAATTATAATATTTTTAGGGGAACATTTATAGAATTCCGTAGCGGAATGCTGAATGTTTCACCAATTGGTCGAAACTGTAGCCAAGAAGAAAGAGATGAATTTGAAAAGTATGATAAGGTGATGTAATTTGGATAATCTTATATTGAGTTTTCATAAATTGATATTATGGTGGCTATATACCTTTTTCTGAGAGTTTGCATCCTGAGTCTCAGATTCACAACATACGCCCAAAAATGGTTTCCGTTCTACGTGAGAAGTTTGCTCATCTGAACTTAACATTTTCGATTGGAGGACAGATAAGTTTTGATGTGCGTGACTGTCATAATGATATTGTGATAATTTTTTTTTATGAAATACAGTTTTTAATCTAAATCCACACTTAGGTTTTTCCTCAAGGTTGGGATAAAACTTACTGCTTGAGATACCTTGATGGCTTCAATGAAATCCACTTCTTTGGTGACAAAACCTACAAGGTCGGTCAATAAGTTTATTGTATATTTAAATTGTTAAGTATCGAATTAAACATCTGCATCATCGCCCATTTTCTGCCTCCATTAAAACAATTGCTAGGTCATTCTGATATCTGATCAATATGCATTTGTTAGCCTCTGCCAATCGTGATAGGACAGTCCCCTAATGGAACGACCATAATGGGTAGTATCGGTTCTTGAGATTGCCCAGAATCCTTTTTTTCTCACTTTTAAATCTCTGGTAAAGTATGCTGCAAAAAGAAGTTTCTCTCATATCTTATTTCTTCTTCAAAGGAACGTTTAATAATAGCACAAAATTGAGGCAATTTCATTCTCAAAACCTAAGCTAGCTTCCCATAGATAATTTTCATGGCTTGTTTCATGTGCTTTTATATGCTTCGCCAGTCATCATTGTGATAGATTCCTAGGTTTCTTATTCATGAAATAGCCTCGAGTGTTCTATTACGCTCTAGCGCCTGCTAACTTTTATATTAACCTTTTCATTGATCAGGGTGGGAATGACCATGAAATTTATGAATCAGAGAGAACTGTTGGGCACACCGGTTAGTTGTTTTCTTGACTTGTGTCTATGTCTGCGAACTTGTTTACAAAATTGAGATCAACATCTGTTAAATGATTCTAAATTCCTAATATTGTTTGTTTGCCTTTCAGTTACAAGTCCTGAAGATACATTGAAGCAATGCCAAGCCCTCTTCATGGGAAACTCTGACAGCGGTTCTTAAGATTATTGCAGCAATATTTAGTATGCTTTACTGAACGAACGCCTTTCACGTCTTCCTTAAATGCTATTTTTGTGTTGTATAATACAGAGGATTACACTGCCAATATTCCTGTTTGTTTTCAGCACTTTATTTTTCGTGCCAATAACCAGCTGAGTTTTTAAGTAAATATGATTCTCAGCAGCATTTGGGGAGACTGGTGCTGGTGATTTGATGTGAAAAATATTACCCATAATTTAGGTAGACAGTAATAATGCCACAAAGAAGCATTGAAAGTAATTCTTACATGATTTCCCAGTATAAATTATTTCCGGATAGGTTAATGATTCTTGGATAGTTTAATTTATAAATCATGCAAATTAGTTTAAAGACAAATAATAAATATAAATTTTTTGAAATAATGTATTGAGTTTGTTTAATTTACTAATAAAAGTTAACAAATTTTTATATTGAGGATAAGATGTAGATAATGAATAAAAATAATAATTATATAAGGCATTTGAAATGCTATGTCCAATAAGGAGGATGGAATAAAGAAAATGAAATTTTTTATAATTATCAATTATGGATTTACTGTTCATTAAGTTTTATTTCTATCGACTTAGCCGTCTTCATTTTATGAGATTATCACGTTAATTCTTATAGAAATTAAATTCTTTAAAATATCAATAACCAATGATTCAATTATCGATAATCATGGCAAAAAATTATCAATAAACGGATGACAAGACTGACAGATCTTGAAAAAATGTCAATACTTAATTATGGTATTTGAGATTAGTTCGGCTTAGATTTCTAAGTTCCAACTCATGCATTTTGCAAAGAGGCCGTTTTTTGACAATAATACTATAAACAGTAATTTTAAATATATATATTACACTTTTAAAAATTTTTACTAATATATTACCGTCAAACTCATTTTTAGTTTAAACGAATTTGATTTTGTACTGAACTCGTTCAAACCAAGAACGAATTTAGTGGAATCAGAAGAATATTTTCTGAACTCGTTCACATCTTGAACAAATTCTAAATTTTTTTAAATAGATACCAAATTCATTCTCGGTTTGAACGAGTTTGGTTTCAAATTTTTGTGCTAGCACCCACATGAATGATGTAGGGTTTGCAGATTTTTTTTTTTTAAAAAAAAGGTACCAAACTTGTTGACATTGGCAAATTTTTTTTTTTTTTGAAAAAAACCAAACTCATGATCGGTATTTTCGCACGATTTCAATTTTTTTAAACAACATGCCAAACTCATTTTTCAAGCATCTTTTTTTTTAAAAAAACAATTTTCAAAACTTGTCCAACATTTTTTTAAAAAAAGAATTTATTTAAAAAAAAAGGCAGACATGAAAATTTATTTTCCTTAAAAAAATAATTCACCCATTTTTTAATATTTTTTTTATTCTTTATTTTTTGAAAATAATTGGATAAAAAGACAAACATGAAAAATAAAAGGCAGTGTATTTAAAATTTCTCCACCCTCTCTCTCTCTTAAATTACAAAAGGCAAATTAATGGATTTGAAATTGAAAAATCACTACCATTTTAATTTAATATCCCCTTTCTTTCTCATTAGGTCTTCGACAACCTTATCACCCTTGAACAAGCTTTAATGTTCCCTTCCTCTCTCCCCTCTCCCTAATAATCGAAGATGAGATGACTGGATAATAGATGTATAATCATGTTCAATGATTAGAATAAATGATATAAAGAAAATAAATAATTGAAGACTATTCATTAATAAAAAAAATTAAGGCTTGACTTTTTTTTGCTTAAAAAAGTAATGGTAAGAAGATATTCATTAACTTGACAAATAGTGACTTCCGGTACCACATCTTGTTCTCATTTCCGTAGGTCGTGGTTGTTGCTGTAAGTTAACCTCTTTATCAAGTTGAAATATCTTGTTTATTTGTGAGATTGCATTCAAATCAAATCAGGGAGAATCAACCAGAGAAACGGATTGTCTAGGAGCAATAATTTCTTCATTTGATAGTCCACCATGGTTATAAGTGGAAATGTGGTATTCAGGAAAAAAATAAGTAAATCTGGATTATAAAGCAACGAAATGATTGATGGCAAATTAGAAGGATCTGGTGAGGCGGAATGGGATGATGCCAAAGAGGATGACATGAACTGAGAGTCAAAATGATACAAAGTTAGAGAGGAAAAGGTGGATGTTGTTGGTGTGGACATGTAATGCAACTAACTTAAATACCGAGGCTCTTATCTTATTACATTTTCATTTTCAATTGGTGGCTAAGTAGACAAGTAGCTACCACGACGCTTGCTCAGTTTGTTATGAGGAATTTGTGGATGGGGCAATTCAATGGTTGGGGGACTCGGCTTGGGGTTCAAGTTAAACCGTTGCTCTCTCATCGCAACTAAGATATTGTGTTGGTCTCAAGCAACCTTTTCACGAAATTCAATGCAATTGGAGCAATTTGTTAAAGAATTAATCGATAGTCAATACAATTGCTCTGTTATGTCAGCCTGTAATATGTATGGCATTTGTTGTAACAATTTGTATGAAATAAAATGATGTTATAGAGAAAAAAGGGAGAAAATTCTTACCGTATAACAAGTATCACCACTAATTCGTTGGATCCATTGTCTTGTATGTTTTCGATACTATTGCATGTACTCCGATGTTGTAATTCACTTAACTCACGATCCATTGCTAACTCTTCATTAATTTGAGACCATAAAGCAATTACAAGATCGTTTTGCTCACTCATCTTATCATCATCATTTATGCCATCATCATCATTTAACCCATCATCATTTAAATGAGAATCGTATTCATCCTTATCCTTGAACTCATCTATGGTGTCTTCCACTACAGGATGATCGTCCACTATTATTTGAGGGAAATTCAAACGCCCTAACATTTTTTATATGATTGCTAAACAACAAAGATCCTTGTTCTGCAATATTAACTTGATTACTACTTGATGGGAGATTGTACTCAATGTTACCACCAGTTAGCTGTAACTCAAGCTAGCCATCATCTAGATAATCACCTATCTCAACATACAACTCTACACATGTTAATTGAGTTGAAAATTGATGATTCACTTGCCACATTTGAATCATTTTCTGAATTGCACGCTTGGTATTGTGGTAGATTTATATAGGTAAGATATTTGTAAACTAGATTTTTCATAAATTTATTTGGAGGAAGTTGTAGCTTTCCGACAACTCCCTTAAGTCCATCCAATATAATATCTTGATCAATTTTCATTACTTTGACTCTGTCGCACTCAAATGTTGCACCGGCAAATCCATTAAAAATTCTTTCATTTACAAATATGCATACGAACTCATTTCCATGCCCCATTCAACTTTGCAAGTATTATGGATTACATGTCATATAAAGTAAAACTTTAAAATAATTAAAACGAAGTTAACATTATAATTGAAATTAAATTCTTAAGAGAGAAATCAAGTGAATGGAGCAATTATATATGGGAAAATGACCACAAAATGATATTTGAATTAGCAAAACCCCAAGTGCTACCCTAAATGTACTAAATGACCAATTGCTACCAAGCAGCATTTGAGGTTTTTGGAATTTATGTGAAATGACACAAATACCCCTGATGTATTAAAAAAAATAATGAGGCACCCTCGCCAGAGAACCACCACTGGCATCGGGACGGCTGTTTTTTAGCGCAGTAGACTGTTTTTTTTAAAATTAAATGGAAGCCAAGGTGGTGGAGGTGGGATTTGATCCCACCCCACCTTGGTTCCCCAAAAGTTTGTTGACCATTGGGCCACCAAACCACTTTAATAATATACTATATGTAAATATATAACACATATAAACGAGTAACGTTTTACATAGTGATAACTCTTGTTATGCGAATGACAACATTTGTAAAGGTATTGACAGCTTGATTAGCAACATTTACTACACTCAATGGTGTTGTCATTACGTTTGTCGAAGTTGTCAATACTATACGAAGAACTGTCAACGGGACAATAGAGGGAGCATAACAGAAAAGTTGTTAATAGCATAAGAACACTTGTCAATCTCTTTGCAAAATTTGTTAATGGGCTAAGAATTTTGCAAAAAATATTTGTCATTTTGTTTGTTGGAGTTGACTAATGTTCTTAGACCATTGACAACTTTTGTATAGGGATTGACAAATGTTTTTATGTTACTGACAACTTTTCCGCTGTGTTGCCTCTATTGTTCCATTGACAACGCTTCATATAGTATTGACAACTCTGACAAACATAATAACAACACCATTGAGTGTAGTAAATGTTACTATTGAAGTTGTCAATACCTTTACAAATATTATCATTCGCATTATAAAAGTTCTCATTATATAAAACGTTACTTGCTTATATGTATCATATATTTACATACAATATATTATCAAAGTGGTTTGGTGGTTCAATTGTCACCAAATTTTTGGGGAACTAAGGTGGGGAGGGATCAAATCCCACATCCACCACCTTGGCTCCCATTTAATATTTTTTTAAAAAAGTTCAATGTGTCAAAAAACAGCCGCCGGAGCTCTAGTGGCCAGCGATAGTGCCTCATTATTTTTTTTAATACATGAAGGGCATTTATTTCACATAAATTTCAAAAATCTCAAATGATGCTTGATAGCAATTGATCCTTTAGTAAATTTAGGGTAGCATTTAGGGTTTTGCTAATTCAAATATCATTTTGTGGTCATTTTCCCATTATATATCTCGAGCCTTCCTATTTCTTACTATCTTCTTTCATTTATATTTCTCCAACCTTCCTATTCATTCCCACGCCATTAACTCCTCCATCCCATCATCACTCAGTTGTGCAGGCTTTGCAGTTTTTATTATTTTTTTTTTAATGATCCAAACTTGCTCACGTTGTGGCATCTTTTTTAAAAAAATAAGAAAGAAACATGCAAAACCTGTATCATTCATGTGGCTGCTGACACAAAAATTTGAAACCAAACTCGTTCATACTGTGAATCGTGAACAAGTTTGGTATCTTCATTTTTTTTTTAAAATAGAACTCATTTAAAGTGTGAACGAATTCAAAAAACATTCTCCTTATCCCACTAAATTCGTTTTTGGCTTGAAAAAATTCAATACAAAAAACGAATTTGATTATATTATATTAATAAAAAGATTTTAAAGTGTAATATACATTTATTTAAAATTACTGTTTATTGTTTTAAGAGAGAGAGAGAGAGAGAGAGGCCTAATCCTCGTCAGTCACTTCGAAGTTTGAACCCTCACCTGAGCTCGAGCTGCAACAATTGGCTTCAATGGCCGGCAAAGCGAACGCCGAAAACCCAACCACGTTCTTAGTTGCAGTTCACGTAGGCGCTGGTTACCACTCCCCTTCCAATGAGAAAGCCCTCAGGTTCGCCATGAACCGCGCTTGCCTCGCTGCAGCTTCGCTTCTCTCCAAGGTTCTCTTCTTATTGTTTAGGAAAAGAATGATCTTCTATACCTCTTCGTTCCTCATATGGAATGACTTTAATAGTTTGGTTGTACTAGCATAAAATTTGGGAGCCATAAACTTGATAATCAACGGTCAAAATTTCTGCTTATGGTGACGCACTTGTCAGAGACACTGAATTAGCATGAGGAGAAGATTTAATATTTAGATATCAGTTTTTTTTATGACATTAATATTGGCTGAAAATTTTTTGATAATTCTGCATCCAGTTAATAGTAGGAGTTGTTGCCAAAACAGAGATGTACTCGAAATTTCTTGTCAATAATGATGATCAGTGTGGTGCAACTTGCGAGTTTAATCATTTACTTTTATAAGTATTCTCTAATTTATTTATTGGTTTGTGGGGTAGGGAGTTCGAAGTTGAACTCGGGGCCTTCCAGTTGTTAAGAGGGAGCCATTCATAAAATAATGCTTCATTATGGAGTTAAAGCTATAGTTAGAATGAAATTTCAATATTAGTGGTAGCTTCATTCTGTTTAATTTGATTTAGGGGTCTGGAAGGTGTATAGATGCTGTTGCAGCAGCCATTCAAGTATTGGAGGTACTTTGCGCTCTTATTCTATTGCATATTAATTTGGAATTATCATTGAACATTTGAACTCATTATTATTTAGATTATCTTATCTTGTATACTTTGCTGACCTTCAGATGCATTATTTTTCTTCTGCTGATGTCTTAAGTTAAAATATAACGGCTACTTTGTTGATTTTCTGACAAAATATGGGCTATTTGTATCATTGTAATATTGAAATGAGTTAAATAATTGCATTGTGGGTGCCTTTCCTATAAGTCTACAGTGCTCAATGCATTGGGATCTGCTTTGAGTTGAGATTATATTAATGGTAATATCTAACAAAAGTTGAAATGGTATATTGCCAGAGGGAAGAAATGATAATGCTTCCAGGATCTATTGATTGAATATAACTGTTTTTCTAGGATGATCCTAGCACAAACGCAGGGCGAGGCTCCAATTTGACAGAAGATGGTAATGTAGAATGTGATGCCAGTATAATGGATGGCAAATCCGGAGCTTTTGGGGCTGTTGGTGCAGTTCCAGGTACTTACTTGAGTCCTGACAGAACCACCTTGTGTTGTCGTTTGTGCGGAAGTGAAAAACTTTAAGTTGATAGCAAATGGCTCAACGACATATCTTAAGTTGTACAGTTAACTCAAAATGCTTAGTCAACTGGGAAATCTGATGTATGAAGAGATATTGTTTCACTTCTTGTTTGCCTAAGATTTATTATCTTGTTTTTTATTGTTTGTTCTACAAACTATAGATCAGGTGTTCGAAATGCTATCCAAATTGCTGCTTTGTTGGCTAAAGAGCAGATTACTGGATCTTCTTTATTGGGTCGAATTCCTCCAATGTAATGACTACTTGAACTCACTGCTTTTGTTATCAGAGCATTTTCTATGATTGGAACTTATGCCTTAAGTTAAATTTTTGTGATTGCAAAGTGGGGCTCTGAAATCTTCAACATTAGGTTACTAATTAATATTCAGTGTCAGTCTCAAGTCCATTTGATACAGCCAGCTTTGACGTTTTTTCTTTCAGTTCATGAATAAATCTGTGTTATAATATCAGTCTGCGACTTATGTTCCTGTATCTGCAGCTTCTTGTCAGGTGAAGGGGCATTCAAGTGGGCTAAGTCAAAGGGCATTTCCTTGCCAACAAGTACTGGAGAGGCCAATGAGGTCATGTTTTGACAACACCTTCGACAACTCTGAAATTTTTTGTTTAATATTCAGATTTTTTTCTCTTTTCAATCATACACCATTTTTCTGTTAAAGGACCTTATCACGTAGTTATACAACTTGAATGTATAAACCTGTTTGTTGATATCAAAACAGTGGCTAATTACTGAAAGAGCAAAAGCACAATGGACAAGATACAAATCTATGATTGATGCTGCCAGAGCTGAAACTCAGGATTCTTCCATGGAACAATCCTCTCTCTGTCAAAGTACCACAACTCTAGGTAAATAATTTTATCAAACTGATGCAGTTTTCCTATTTTACAATGGATTTTACATTATATCATATAATTAATGCATTTTTTTCAAAAGAAAAAATATAGATAATCATTTTTTCTTTTTTTGAGATGTATGAAATAAGAATTTATTCAATAAGTTTAAGACATTAGGGGAAAAAGGGAGGGATTCTGCTAGAACAGCCATAATACAGGAACGCTAACATGAAGAATGGAGAATAACCTAGGCATAAATGTAGGAGCAATCCCTTTGCAAACTTTATAAAGATGGTCAGATTAAATTTCATGCCCAAAACTTCAAGGATATGAAACTCTAAGTGTGCCTTTGTACTTATGGTAAATCATAATTGTCAATTATGTTGTGTGCATATCTAAACAGAAACCAGAGAGATTTAACTATGTTTATAAAAGTGGAAAGTAAACTAGCAATAAAAATCGGAGGCTGTGATCTTTTTATCAACCTAGCTATAATAATGGAGGGATCGAGGGAAGAAGTCAATAAAGATCTGATCCCAGTATATCACTAAGGTTTTGAAATAAATGACAACTTAAGTAAGATTTGCACATAATCTCTTAGTAGAAAGTTCTTTCACTACTTTAAGTTGTCAAACTGACCATTTGTCAGCATTTGACATAATGCAGTTTTATCAAGCGGTTTAAGTGCTTGTGGTTCAGCTTAGGAAAACAAAACTAGTTGCTAATTAAACATATCATTGTTAATTTTTTATTTTCCTTTTCCGGATCATTTAGCTACAACTTCAAGTGTGATATTTGATGAACTTGTTCTTTCTGAAGTTATGTCCCATTTTGTTTCTAAAGATGTAGACCATACTTCAGAAGATCGCATTATGGACACAGTTGGAGTTATTTGTGTGGACAATGAGGGACATGTGGCATCTGGAGCTTCCAGTGGTGGTATCGTTCTGAAGGTGACAAATAAATTTCTTGGTTTTCTTAAACTTTAGTGCCTGATACTTCAATTTAATAGTAGCATGTGAATACTCAAATTTATGTGAACGCAATATTTGACAGGTTAGTGGACGAGTAGGATTAGCAGCAATGTATGGTGCGGGTTGTTGGGCATCAGCAAAAAGTCCTTTTGGAGCTCCTTTCATGGTTGGATGCTGTGTCTCTGGTGCTGGAGAGCACCTAATGAAAGGTTTTGCGGCAAGGGAGTGCTGTGTCTCACTATCACTGTATGCTTGTCTGAAATATTTTAATATCTTTTTAGAGGGAGGGATCTTGATATTTTATTTAATACAAGTAATTATATGCGCTCAAGTTTTACTCCCTTTTATGGTGATTTAGTATATGTTTGAAAGGAAAAGGCGGTGGTTCTTGCTTAAATTTTAATTTTGGACCTTATTGCTGAATTGCATAAAGTGTTTACTTGAAAACTATTCTTTAGTATTAACTGCTTCCAGTTTTAATGAAAAGAAAAAGGAAGTGTTATTTGCTCATTTGCTGTAGTAACATTCCGCCTGTTGGATCTATCCGATGTTACCTTTTCTGTAGCTCGCAATCTGGTGCTGCTGCTGCTTGTGCGAAAGTCTTACGCTCAGTTGTTGAGGAAAGCGGTCGATCTGGTACTGATAGCAGTTCGGGTATCTTAGTCGTGCAGGCAGATGCATCTGTAACAGTGAGATCTGGATTAAGCTTTTCCTGTTAATTGTTTCATTAAAATTGTCTAATCTGTTCTTTTCATAGGGTCAAGGAAAACTACCAAGGCTGGAAGCTGTAGAGATTGCAGCTGCATACAATTCCTTATCTTTTGGAGTAGGATATTTTGGAAGCTCCATGGAACGGCCCAAGGTAGCTTAAGCTTAGCATCTGATGACGTGGTGATATCCATCATTAGTATGATATTGTTAAACTTTTGAGTTTTAACATAGGGTTAAAGATAGCATGTTAATCATGAAATGCTTACAGCATGACCCATCCATGAAGTCTTGAATTTCTAAACCCCCCACCCCAGCTTTTTTTGGTGCCCTTTGAATTGCATGTAAATTTGGATATACTTTGTTGATTTGATCCCTTTAATTTTTTTCAATCCAGTCAATGCGTTGGTTGGAAAATAACGCTTTTACTTGTATCTGTCAGGTTTCAATTCTTAGAAGTACAAAACAAAGTAGGACTGGGATAAATCAATTTGGAGCCAGAGTAGATCTTTCATGCAGAAGTGGTGACAATCAAACAACACCTGAATCTAAATAACATGATTCAGATTTTATTTGGTTCGTATCTTTTTGCCCCTTGTAATGGTGTTGCTTATTGAAAACTATTCATTATTATGCCCAATGAAGAATCATCATGTGCCCTACTTCGCAGATTTTAGATGTAGTTCTGTTGGAAGTTTGAAATTCGGGGTAGATGGACAATCAAATGATGTTTGACTATCTGGATTCTGATTACAATGATGTTAAGGGGCAGCATCAAATACTTTCTGACTTCCTTCGGGGTAGATTTTAGACATGGTGTGGCAGATATTTATTTTCTGCCTAGTCGGAGGCTTCACAAATCAATGCAACTTTAAATTAAATCACAAAAACTGATGTTAGACGAGTATGAGAGACAACTTATTGATCTGCGGTGACAAGCTGACTTCCTTCCTTGTATGGGTCAAAGTTTTGGAATACGATGGGGGCTAAAAGTTAGCGGCAAGAGACCACTGTCTACTGCTAATGACAACGTTCTAGTGAGCTTTCAAGCTTCCACTTGAGAATGAG
This sequence comes from Vachellia collinsii, assembly GCA_006871305.1. Classification (NCBI taxonomy): domain Eukaryota; kingdom Viridiplantae; phylum Streptophyta; class Magnoliopsida; order Fabales; family Fabaceae; genus Vachellia; species Vachellia collinsii. The sequence continues at coordinate 27,992 of QFDD01001068.1, forward strand.
TATTTTATTTTAGAATTAAGGTGCAAAAATACCTAAAAATGCGTCTAGCATTAAATACTATTTAGAAATGTAAAAATACTCAAACATTCAAAATGGGAGCAGTGTTATGACCATTAAATTTAGTTTAACATTATTACATGTTCATATATAAAAATAGCATAGGCTCCATTACAAAAATAACTGTTAGGTTTTATTTAACCACTTAACATTTTTTGCTCCTATTTCAAATCATTTTAGGTACTTTTACACTTGAAAAGTATACAATGCTAGAAACATTTAAGGTAAAACTTCATAGGTATTTTTACAACTTAATTTTATTTTCAAAACGTGTAGAGCTTGTGAAAACCATGATAATCAAATATAACAAGTTTTCATGATTCTAGATAGAGAGTAATTCATGAAGAGAAAACCATGCAATAACTTCAAGGCATTGTGTCATCAGACTTGTCATACCTCATGAACACATGAATCGTTGAACCTTTTTTCCTCCAATACGATGCATCGAGAATTTCATTTTGCAGAAGCCAAACGCCTAATCGGTTATCCCAAGTGATGTACGAAGCATGAGTAAGACCACTACTTCAACATACGAACAAAATAAACACCAAGAAAGCAGATCAACTAGGACACCTTTAAAATTGTTTATCAATTCAAAATTTATTATATATCTCACAAGCATCGCTTGTGCCTGACTGTCTTGAAAAGGAATTGCCATTTATAACCAGATGTCCTCCCTTGGTGGCTTGGTCATCAATCTCCTACTCGATTGGGAACACATGTTTGCATCACAAAATGCCTTTACAAGAGGGATGATTAACGTTATTGCTACTTTATTTCTTGACGAAATAACCAAATTAAGAAGAAAAGGTATATGTATGTATATGTGTGTATATATTGTTAACCTAATGCACAATACACAACCAAGATAGGGCAAAAGGCAAAACTCTCGAGAACAAAAGTTGGCGACCTAACAGGTTATATAACCTTTGGCCAGGATATAGTTGAACATATAAATTAATGAAAGTTATAAATCCTCTTCGCAGAGATGAGGGTATTTTGGAGAAGCATAGCTATGGTCATAGGACCAACTCCTCCAGGAACTGGGGTAATAGCTAAGGCAACTTTGCAGGCTTCTTCGTAGCAAACATCCCCAACCAATCTATAACCTCTAGGGCTATTTGGATCCTGCCACAAACATCCCATAGCACATTTAAATAACCATTAGAATATAATTTTAAGCATTAACTATGTGCTTCATCCTTGAAGACCAAGTAACAACCAAGGTAAGTAGCCTGCTAAGTGTGCATTAGAAACCCATAAATATTAGTCAACTTACATCTACTGGGTTGATTCCAACGTCAATAATGACTGCACCTGGTTTAATCCAGTTTCCCCTGACCATGTTTGGCTGCCCAACGGCAGAGATTATTATATCTGCCTGTCTTGTGATCTCCTCAGGATTACTGGTTCTGGAGTGGATAACACTGACAGTAGCATCTTCCCTCTAATAACACGAGATACAGAGAGGAATATGTAAATATAAAACAAAGAAGAAATGAATAAACAGTTACATTTAATTGAAAGTTGGCTTGTAAACAGGTCAAAATTTAAATTTGAACCAATGAGATATTACTTGCAGTAAGAGAGCAGCAGGCATTCCTACAATATTGCTCCGACCAATCACAACAGCTCTCTTTCCTTTCATAGAAACACCATATCTGTGCAATAGCTCTATGCATCCCTTGGGCGTACAGGGAACAAACAGGGGTTCTCTACCACGCATGGCAAGGCGGCCAATATTTAATGGGTGAAAACCATCCACATCCTTCTCAATTCTAACAGCATTCAAGATATTCTGCTCATTTATGTGCTGTCACAAGATTGAGCAAAAACATGAGTCCAAATTCCACACAAAAGTTAGAGAGAGAGAGAGAGAGAGAGAGAGAGAGAGAGAGTTCACGAATCAAATGAGGATAAAGTTCTATTTCTTCATTTCAGAATTTCAACATATGTTACATTCAAGGTGACATGAAAGAAACTAGGTATGACATCACAAAATCAAGGGAAAGAAAAAGTAGTTGAATGGCTCAAGAAATTCCATTTGCTCCATAAACCAACTCAATAAATTGTCTGAAGTGAACTACCAACAGTATTTGATGCAAAAATTGGGCAACCTATAATTTTAGCCAATAAAACAGTCATTAAGTTAAAACTATTTCGTAATTTATTCATGGAAAAAACTTAATGCAATTCCCTAATATTATATAAATATTTTGGGACTGGAGAAAGGTACAAGCTAAAATATAATCTGAAATATACGGCTAAAAGTGAAATTCTCATCAAAGCATAGTACCGATTAAACAAATGAAGCCAAAGATCTAGAAGCATACTGAAGGTAAAGGTAACTGAACAAGTATTCCATGAACTGAGGGATCATCATTGAAGCTTGAAATATGTGTTAGCACTTCTTGTTCTGTTGTATCCTCAGGCAAATGAACTTCAAAAGACTTTATTCCCACAGATTCACAAGCCTTCTTCTTATTCCGCACATAAGTTGCAGAGTCCTTTCTACCTCCAACAAGGATTACAGCTAACCCTGGAATCACACCAATGGCTCCTTTTATCCTGGAAACTTCATCTGTTATTTCATCTCTGATTTTCTTTGCCACTGCTTTCCCATCAATCACCTCAGCTGAAGCCTCAGTAGCCATGGCAGCTGAGCGTAACATAATATTAAAACGTACGAACTCAGACTAGTAAAACAAGACCGATGCCCAGAATGCCGAGGAAAAAACTACTAGAGTGCATATGCATCAGTGCGTGCATAGGCACCATACATGGGCATTAAAATTCCAAAATAAATATGCATGGTAATTTAAGAATCTCTTCCACAACAAAGTGTGGTTTATTAATATGTTAAACCCGCCTAAGGCCCCATATTCTTCAGTGTACAGGTCATTATCTTAAACTAGATCATATACCGGGTAGGTAAAACACATCTTAAATGAATATTGACCTCAGTAAATTCGTGAATACAGTAATCCAAATACACTCCATAGCTTGTATGCATCTACAAATAATAAAAGATCAATACGTGAATAGAAAAAAAAGATTTAAGACCATTTCTGGTCTTAAGCAAATCAATATTACACTTTCAAGTTTCAAGAGAATAAGCATCACAAGGATTGCAACAATAAAAAACTAACACCAACATATAAAAAAAAAAAAATCTTTTCTGACGTGATTGGAGAGATCAGTAATCAGTATTGTTGAAGTTTGGGCATTCTTATTGATAGTACAGCAATTTAGCTAAACAAAAGGGAAATAATTTAGCCTCGGCGCTGACTTTACAGCGTATAACCAAATTCTGCCAAAAAAGAAAAAAAAGAAAAACATCTCACTTGAACATAATACAAGGACGAATGCGCTCAAGTCCCAGTCACAGGTATCAGCTTAGAGCCAGTAAAAGCTAAATGGGATAGGATTCTGAATAGGAAAGCCCCACTCTGTGCACTTCATAAGACCAGAAAAAGACATCCTCTTACGCAAAACCAGACAATCCTATCACCGAAAAATTTCACAAAAGAAGCAGCAATGACAGAAAGAGCAAAAGAAGAGTAGGAGCTTATTACCGGTGGGAACCACAGGAGATACTGAAAAAGGAGAACAGCGAAGGGCGAAATAGCGAGGAGAGGTGATGGAGAATTTATGACCCATATGGAGCAAGCGGCGGAGGGAAAAAGCGTCAGTCCTGAGGCGAACAGGGAGGAGGCGGGCGGCGGCAGAGGAAGGAGAAGAATCCGTGGCCACCATTGAAGCCATTGGATGACTCCTCAAACGGAGTCTCAGAAATCTGAACGTTGTGCTGTTGTTGGCGGGGTTTTAGAAGACGACGGCGAAGAGCTCGATGAACTGACGGATTCCGGCGTGATGCTCTTCTTCTTCTGCCTTTTTTTCTTTTTTCAGAGGGTCGTGTTCGCGTACATTTTTTGTTTTTTTGGCCCAACGTGTTGGCATACACGGAAATTTTTTTTTTTTTGCCAGAGGCGTACACGGAATATGGAATCTGGGATTTTGGCCCGTCCAAAAATTTAACTGTTTTTGCTTTTAATTTAAAGAAAGAAAAGAAAAAAAAATACCATTTTTATAGTGCTATAAGATGTGCCCTTTGTGACACCATATTTATCATATTTATGGTTTTGATCACATCTTACATAATACACCTCCTATCCAAATTCCAAAAAACAAGAAAAGATATTGATCATTATTTTCTATATTGAGATTTTACAGGTATAAATTTATATATACATATATATTTTTTTGCCCAATTATACACACATATATATATATATATATATATTGAGGCCAAATAATCTCAACACGAATTTGTTGCTACCCAATAATACATTAATAAGGCCATAATATAAACTATAAACTTTTAGGTCAATAATAATGTGAATGTTTGTATTAACTATACAAACTATTTTTTTAATATAATTTACAGTTTACAGAATATATATGTTACAGAAATTTTATCTTAACTTACATGATTGTACTTTTTTAACGACATTTTAAATAGGTCCAATATCAAATGTTGACTAACAGTACTAAATATAGGAGGAATCACTATAAGATTTTCAAATAATAGATTTAATTACCAAAAAATCCTAATAAAAAGTAAAAAACATGGGCATATTCTCATTTTCTACATTGAAATTTATTATTATTGTTCCTTGGCCCGTTTGGTTCAATTACATGAAAGAGGATTACATGTAATCCTGATGCATTCTATTGATTACATTGTTTGGTTGGTAAGGTAATGCAATCGAATGTAATCTTGATTACAACGGATTACATCAAATCAGGTAATCCCCATTACATAGCTTTGGCTATGTAATCCGGATTACAGCTTATATAAATTAACATATGGGTACTTGTATATTTTATAAATCAGTATTTATACATTTATATCATTCATTTTTAGTTTTGATAAAGTTAAAAAGTTTATTTCACATTTTTTTTATTTTTTATAAATAAAATATAAATTCTATTTTATAATTCCTTGATAACATACCAAACAAATACTATATAATCATCATTACATTACATTACATTCCCATCCATTACATTCCATTTCATTACTATGAACTCCGTGAACCAAACGGGCTATAAATGTTATTAGACTTTTGGAAGATTAAATCTTTTTTAAAACTTTGTAGTAATTCCCATTGAATATGTCAAATGGTTATATATATAAAAAAAAAAAAA
>QFDD01001069.1:0-32281 GCA_006871305.1 Vachellia collinsii
GGGGGGGGGGGGTTACCAACATTCATATTCTGATATTCTAATTAGTATTTCATTGCTCCTGAAAATGCATTTTAGTAATAGTTCTCACATATGAAGCATGAAAACAAGATTTTTAAATATCAGTATATTAAATATAAATGTCACAACTTCAGCATATGGATCCTACATATATGGAACGCAACTTATCTCACATTCAATTACAGTTTCTCGTTTTTTTCCTCAAAAAACAAGGAGAAGCATACCTTAGCAACTTCTCTAAACCTTCGAAAGGATTTACTGGACTGGATCCTACTTAGGGTACCGGATAATGCATTGATAGACGCCTTATGGCCCTCCTCAACTTTTGGATGTAAAGAGTGACGGCAGTCATTCAGAATCACAACCATGTTTGAGTCCAAATATCCTGCATTGCTCATCGCTTCATAAACCTGACCAGCCATAGTTGTCCAATTGCTGATAATTGCAACTACACGTTCTCGCCTCCCCTTCAGATCCCGTGCAACTGCCATGCCTGAAATTAAATATATAGATACAACTTCAAGATTCATTTGAAACATTATGTACAAGAATTCGCTAATTAATGACACAAAAAACTTGATTGGGCCCCTTTTAATGCAGAAAAAATTATATCTCGCACCAATCCAGATGAATTTTCCCATAATAGTGCATAACAGCAAGGAAACAAATAAACCACAAAATTTTTCCAAGTATTATCAATAAAATTGGATCCACAAATTACCAAGTCCAGCAGAAATGCTGTTGCATCCATGACCTGCACCAAATGCATCATATTCACTCTCAAATCGGGATGTGAACCCGGAAAGGCCATTCTTTTGTCTCACAGTCTTCATGAGGGATCTCCTTCCTGTAAGAATCTTATGTGCATATGTCTGCCAACAACATATTGATTAGACTACATTATCCAAGTAATGTCATCCAACAGTTCATTAGAAAATGAAATCCAAGAAATGGGTATCATTCATAAGATTGTTGCAAAATGAACACATTGACAGGTATAGTGTATCAACCTTTAAACTGCACCTCTCCTTTATTCCCCCCAAAGGAGAGAAGGAATGGAGGGCGAGAGAGAGAGAGAGAGAGAGAAGGGCACAAGCATTTATGATAAAATCTTACTTGATCCCCCACGTCCCACAAGATCTTGTCCACTGGAGCATGAAAAACATGGTGTACTGCAATTGTCAGTTCCACCACTGCCAAACTTGCTTCAAATGAAATGCGTTCATCTGACGTCATCAAAGACAATTCCAAACGGATTTCACCAGCCAGTTGCTTGAGTTCCTGCAAATTATGATAGAGGAAATAAGATGCCGTAATGTCACGGGGTTGTTTATATCCAACAACAATCGTGCGGCACCTAGCTCGATCTTTCACCCAAACTCGAACTAAGTCAGCCTTCCCAAATAACCTAGACAAGCTCACAAGCAAGAAGCACAAGACTAGAGAGAGAAACTAGAGAGAGAATGAGCTTGAGAGAATGTTTCTCTATTACTTGAATGATCCTTAAATGGATCACGGGGTTGTTTATATCCAACAACAACCGTGCGGCACCTAACTCGATCTTTCACCCAAACTCGAACTAAGTCAGCCTTCCCAAATAACCTGGACAAGCTCACAAGCAAGAAGCACAAGACTAGAGAGAGAAACTAGAGAGAGAAGGAGCTTGAGAGAATGTTTCTCTATTGCTTGAATGATCTTGACCCAGTGGTACTCAGGATGCTCCGCGTTGCCTGTTAAGGGGTCAGGGCACGCGTTCGAGTCCTGGGGGAGGCGAAAGGAACGCGTAGTAGCCCCTACGCGGAGATCCTGCTGTGTAGTCGGTTGGTGGACAGGGGTAATGGCACACAGCCGGTGTATCCCTTGGCTACGGCTGCAAGGGGCATCGTTACATAAAAATCATTCAAGCAATAGAGAAACATTCTCTCAAGCTCCTTCTCTCTCTAGTTTCTCTCTCTAGTCTTGTGCTTCTTGCTTGTGAGCTTGTCCAGGTTATTTGGGAAGGCTGACTTGGTTCGAGTTTAGGTGAAAGATCGAGTTAAGTGCCGCACGGTTGTTGTTGGATACAAACAACCCCGTGACAGTGAGCTTGCAAGTAAAAATGATGTAACACTAACACCAAGAGGGGAAAAGACACAAATGCTTTTGAACTAACCTTAAGAGATAAGTTCTTCAAACAAAGAGGATTATCAATTGCATCAAGCATGGGTGTTGGCAGTTTCTCCCAGCAGAAATCATCAAAATTAGGACATGCGCATACACGGTCCACAAATCCCTGCATCTAGATCATATAAGATACAATCCACTTTCCAAATAATTAATGAAACATAAGTTTTTACTCTAGAATATTTGTTAAGGAGATAATGACAGGACACAACGAAGATTTTATGCTTGTCAAAGTTCTTATGCGTCTCTCATTTTAATGTTACAGCCACCTTTCAAGCTCGTATCACGTATCATGATGCATTTCAATCCATATATTATCCCTCAAGAAGATATTGAAGAAGGCAGTGTTTGTGACTGGCAGAAAAACAGAAAGGTATTGATCATAAATTCACACAATAATTTTCCAGTAAATATCATAAAATGCTTCGTGCAATGATATAAAAGTTGGTTGATGGGCCATACAATTTCATTCAACCCGAGACTAAAGGGAACATCTAACAAAATTTTCAATCTTTAAGCTCCCTGAATAATTAAATGCTGGGATTAAACCAGCTACGGCTTCAAAAATTTTCCTCTTGGTTTATTATCTGAGACCATGTGTATATATAAGGAAAATACAGAGAAATTAGGAAATTCGAATAAGGTTCAAAGAAATCGAGCAAAAGAAAAATGAATTGAATATGATTGCACATTGAGGAGTTTTCTGTTCCAATGCATCTGCAACTTCAGTATTTGACTTAGATGAAATTCATGGTTGCTCCTCCAGAATGATGATAGCATTATAACATGAAGTGGCAAACAGTAAATGCTTGCCTGCAAACTGTTTTGCTTGAAGAGACAAAAGAAATCTGAGAACCATCTAAAAGGAAAGTGACAAGTAATATACCTTCGAAGCTGTGAAGGACACAGAGCTCGGGCACAAACTAATTCTTGGAACGTCCACGTTAAGAGGAAACTCGGAACTCGAGATGTTCATTTTCCGGTTGGAGTGAGCGGCAAATCCGAATGGGTATCTAGCAGATGCGGCACCCATCGTGAAAATTGACCGAATTCTTCAAAATTTATAGCAAATCGCTGGTAGGCATGATTCACGGGCTGGAGCTCTTGAGCATGAACAGAAATGAAAAAAAAAAAATTGATATAAACCGACAGCGAATTCTAGATGAAGCTTACAAGACGACAGAAGAAACGTGCAGGGGCAACGTACAAAACGAATAGGCGAATCGCACCCCGAGACGCTAAGGACCGAGTGTTGTTATCAACCGGCTAAAGTTGATAACTTGTTGGTCATATATATATATATATGTAAGGTTTTTAAGGGAGAGAGACACACGCACATTTCTCACGGGATACTTCATGAATCGAATAAAAAAGTTCTTAGGCGCCAAGTTAAAAATTAGATAAACTTATAAGAGTTTAAATCCGTTGCACATCTTAATACAAACTACTAATTGAGTCTCACGTTTTATTGATAGAGTGTAAAGCAATGCGGATGAGTCAATTAATGTTATGGGGCTGTGTATTTGTAAATATAGTAAGATATATTATCATATATATATTGCTATTACGGATTTATTTACTTTGTTAATACAATGATAAATCACATCCACCGTTTCAATACAATGCACGGATAAGATATGGTCAAAAGAAATACAATGTACAGGAACACATGCCTATTTTGTTTTCTTTTGGTGTAATAAAACCATTCTTTGAATGTGGATTCCGAAATTAATGTGACAACATGGTTTTAGTAAAAAAAACAAATTCTTAGTTCTTGTTTTAGAAACCCATGAAGGCATTTAAATCAATATTTTTATATAAGTTGAGATAAAATTTCTCTCACGTATTTACTTGAAACTTCGTAAAGTCATTTACAATGGGTTAATCCAAACACTCACTTTTTCATGGTAAATTTCATTAACATTTTTCACGACTCTCGGTTATGGATGGTAAATATTATTACAAAATTTTTATTTCACATGAATTATTGAAATACTGCTCTCTCTGTTAGCCAGCATGGACGGGGTGAATATTTGGTCTTTAATGATAACCAAATTGAGCATGTTGCTAACACCAAACCAAAATTGAAAAAATATAATTGAACTCAATCGAATTATTTCAGTTTGATTGGTTTTTGAAAAACCTCATTAAATATGGAAAGAAACGGAAAACTGAAAAACCCGAAATGAGCACTCTTTCCTAAATATAAGCAGCAAAATGGAAAAAAAAATCACTACAGATAAAAATGAGGGTTAATGTGCAACTGCAGCAACAACGTTTTTTTCTATTAACATATGATATACTTAAGTTTTGAATTCTGTAAAAAATAAAAAATTAGATATGGTTTTTTTTTATAAAAATATAAACAGAGCAGCTTCAATAATTTCGTTAAATTGGATCTAATTATAAACCAACATCTAAACTTTTAAAAAATATCTACAGTGATGTTGATAAATTTCTTCTTACAATTTATCATTCAGTTATTCATTTATTATCCAATTACCCACATGCTGGAAGCAAAATAGGAAAGACAATTTTTTTCTTTTTCCGACGCAGCCACTTTAGTATGCATGCCCAGCCTCATCCAGTACTTAAATTGAAAAGAATTGACTATCGGAATCAATATTTTTGTTATAAATTTTAATGGTTCAAAAAATTGAACTGAATCGACCAATGAACCGGTCCATAATCCAGTTTGGTTTAACGTTGGTTGAAGAGGTGGGTTGATCCAGATCCTGGTTAAAGTTATACTTTTTTTGTTTGAAAAAAATTTATTTTTCACTTTAAATGTATGTTTTCTTTGTTTTTTTGAGAAATTACATTAAGATCTCAAGCAAAAAAATTAATATTATAAAGATCTTAAAAGGTTGTTAGTAATGAGTAAAAGAGCACCATTGACAAATGAATGAGCTATCATTAGCAACCTTTGAAACATTTCTTATATTATTTTTTTTTGTGGGTCCTTTATGCAATTTCCCTTTTTTTGATTTACTATTTTTATTTAGTAATAAAGGGAAGAACTATACAACATTTCTTCCTTTCTTTTTTTTTTTACTACAAATATGATTTTTTTATTATTGATTTTTAGCATTTTATGGTTGATGAATGAATTTTAATGATGTTTTTTTATTATAAATTATTATTAATTACAGTGACTAAAAGATTTTAACTGATAAAGATGAATATTTTAAAATTAAACATTATTAAAAGTGTTGTATTTTAATATTTTCAACTAAATATCATTATTTTAATATGGTCAGTTTAACACCGATATAACCCATTAACCTTTAATCCACTGCCTCAATCGGTTTAATATCCGGTCCGATTTTTTTGAACCGGCAATTTTTTTAAACGAAGAGTATCAGACTATTGAGCTTTATAGGCGTTAGGCCCAATCTACTTTAGAATATGGGCATTAAATGGCCCAATGTCCAGAAGCAAAAGCTTTCTATCTCGTAATTGAATAAAAAGACCAGTGGTGATTCAGGAAACAAAATCGAAATAAATAGGCGAGGTCCTGTGTTTCATATCGTTTTGGAGCCTGCTGGTTCATTCCTTGTAGATTCAGCAAATTACAGTGAAAGATGTCGGGAAAAGGAGCGAAAGGGTTGATAATGGGTAAAACCCCAGCTGCTGGCAAGGACAAGGACAAGGACAAGAAGAAACCCGTTTCTCGCTCATCTCGAGCTGGTCTTCAGGTTTTTCACTCAACAACCATTCCTCTTGATTCTCGTCGTTTTCTTGCTCTCTCATCTCATTTTCACAATTCACGTTCCCTAGTTGCAAAGCCTTTTCTAATTCGTCGATTTTGGATCAATTGCGTGTTCGTGGATAGTTTTTTTTTTTTTTAATCCGTGCGCTGTTTTTATGCGCTATGACTTTTACGCTTGTCTGTTTATAGGATTTTCTGTTCCTTGTACTTTAAGAAGAAGTAGTAGTTGGATGCTTTGGTTGATTAGCTCACCAGTTACTTGTTTGCTGAGAACTGTATCATACGGAAGCGCATATGAAATGAAATGAAATGGACCGGTGTGTATACGTCTGTTCGAGTTATAATATTTCCTCGGATGGGACTAAGACTTCTTGTGGATGTAGCTCAGTGGAGTAACCAATTATAACGTAGTTGTAGTGTTTGATAGCTCTGACAGGTTGGATTTGATTCAGTGATCTTGGTTTCTCTTACATTGGAATCCTGGCGCATATGTGCATGGTTGGAAGTAGCTGTAGGTCTGCAGGATTTATTTGTAGCTTCATTGAGAAATATGACTTGTAGGGATTAACAGTCGTCCTATTTCCTATGCCATGATTAGTTTAATGGTTCTTTGCTTGTAAGCTGTGGAATGCATTCATCTTTGATTTGTTCAATCGCCTTGCACTTTCCTTGGTCTCGTACTTATTAACTCAAAAGAAGGATTTTTCTTGTGGAATTTGAGGCTCAAACCATCTTGTGGAATGGACAATTATCTTCATGCAAAGAAACATTTTACGTGCTCTGTCACACGACATTGCCCCGATATCATATTCAATACATTCTTCATTATAATTGCTAATATCCTCTCTCTTTATTTACCCCCTTCAGTGTGGATTTGTAGTGCGTTTCCCTTCTATGGATACATCCTAGCATGGGTTACTTGTACGATGTATTCTGAGAGCAAGCAGACTAAAATGATCGGATATGTTGTATGTGTTGAGATTGATTGGGATGATAAATGATGCAAAAGAGGAGGTCGGTACATGATACTTGGTCAATATACATATAAGCTCTAATAAAACATCTGGTAGTGAGGGAGGGGTTGCTGTTTGGTATGTGAGAACTATTATCATAAGCAGTTGATTCTTCAAATTTTATTATCACTATGTCGTCGAGGTTCTGGATATACAGAAGCTGTGGGGTATGGCTCGAGTTGTGACGAACTTCTAGGAATGTCCTTCATTGCTAACTTTGTGTAATTGTGACTTTTGATAATACCTCAAGATAACTGATGCATCATCGTCTTGTATAAATTTTTTCACAGTTTCCGGTGGGACGTATTCACCGGCTTTTGAAGTCGAGGGTGACAGCCAACGGACGAGTAGGTGCAACCGCAGCAGTATATTCTGCGGCTATCCTGGAGTATCTAACTGCCGAGGTTTTGGAGTTGGCCGGCAATGCAAGTAAGGATCTGAAAGTGAAGCGTATTACACCAAGACATCTGCAGCTTGCAATCCGTGGAGACGAAGAACTTGACACCCTCATTAAAGGGACGATAGCAGGTGGTGGTGTTATTCCTCATATTCACAAGTCTCTTATTAACAAGTCGTCCAAGGATTAAGGCTTCTTGGGTGTTAGAATCGATCGACCATGGGAAAAAGTGGAACTTAACTGTAAATTTGAGGATATTGTATTTTGTGGATATCTAGTTTGGTGCAAGCAGTATCATGTGATAATTTAGTAATAATCCCCGATTCGTATAAACAGACATGCATGGGCCATGGCTTGATTCTCTTGTGTTCTAGCCTTCCAGGGCACATCATATAATTTTATAACTAGATGGCTAAAAACTAAAAATTGAATGGCGCGAGGTCTCTATGTACTGATAATTTACTCTCATTGGTGCATATGGAAAGTTATACTTCTATTATATTGTTATATTAGTAACTTAAACCCTTTTGGTAATTTTTATCTCCCGCTCATAGTCCATCTCTCACATAGAATCACATGCAGACACATTAACATTTTCTAATTTTAGATAGGGTTAAATTAACTTTTAATCCTTATAATTTCTTTCAATTTAGATTTTAGTCCCTATGGTTTTAAAGTTTTGTTTTTAGCCCTTGAATTTTAATCCATCTCAAACCATTAATCTCTCTAGTTTTAAAAGGATCTAAATCAGAGATTAACACTGTTAAAATTGCAAAGTGTCGCTGACACCGTTATTTTTGCTGACATGGCCTGATGACTATATATAGTTAATGCTTACATGGACTGGTCAACAGAGTAAATTACAGGAATCAAAATTAAAACTTTTAAACTTCAAAGACCAAAACATAAATCAAGACAAACTATAAGGATCAAAAGTATATTTGACCAGTTCATGTAATCATTAACCATATCCAATAAAAAAATAACAGTGTTAGCAACACGTCAGTAATTTTAACGATATTAACCTCTAATTTAGATCATTTTGAAACTGTAGAAACTAACGGTTTGAAACGGACTAAACTTCAGAAATCAAAAACAAAATTTTAAAATTACATGGACCAAAACTCAAATTAAAAAAAACTATAAAAACTAAAAGTTAGTTTAACCTTTTTAGATATGACTATAACACACTCCCAATTTAACCTTTTTAGATACACTCCCAGTTATAGCCTCAGTAATACCATTATTTTAATATAAAAGTTAACTAACTATTTTTAGAAATAAATGAAGTTAATTAACTGATATACTTATCATTTTTCTCCAAATTAATTTTCTTAATTTATGAACTGATAAAAAATCTAATGATATATATATAAATATTTTAGAATATATATTATAATTAAATAATTTATTTAACTATTTTAATCTCTTAAAAAAAGTAAATTGAATATTCATATTAAGTACCTGAGGCTTCACAACAAGGGTGAGGAGCAGAGGCTTGATTTTCCCCTATCAGTAATCTAGCTCCCACCTTTTAATTTGTTGAAATTACAAATATATGCGGCTGGGATAAATCTTAACCTTAAAAATCTGTTGACCTAATTCCTCTCAACCTAAAACATTTCATCAGAACCACATTTAGCTATTTTAAATTGAAAAGGCTACATTCTATTAAAAAAAAACAGAGAGAAAGAAGTGAAGAAAAGTTACATAAATTATAAATTTAAGGGGGAATTACTATAAAGTCCCATACAAGAGAATTAATATCAGAAAGGTTTCATTAACAACTCAAGTTATTTGTATTGATAACTTCTTAGGACCTTTCTGATATTAATTCTCTTACATGGGACTTTATAGTAATTCCCCCTAAATTTTATGTGCAAATTGCTATTGAACGCCCCCGCTGACACTGGTAGCACCTTTCACGACCGCCAATTCGGAAACTAAGGCAATATGATCACTACCCCACTTCTGTAGACAAAGAAAAACCGTAAATAAAAGCAACAATCCATTCAAAAGCAAAGTACATAATTACAAAAATTGATGATACGGAGAGATTCTTAAGGAAATGAGCACTGAATTCATGAGATAAATATTCAGATTGAACAAAAACTGAAAACAGGGTCTAGACAAGCACGGATAAGTAAAATACTTTAATGCCCACCACTCCCTTGCATTGGTTGATCTCTGCTGCTCAATGCATCAAAATAAGTGTGGTAACCAATATGGATACTCTATATTCCAAATGAGGATGTACATGATACATTAGAGGATAGATTAAGAGAGTAGAGACTTGAAATGACTAGTGTAAAGATAGAATGTGAATCCAACGTACAATCACATTCTAAACATCACAAGAAAATACCTCTTCTCCCAACTATCCTTTCAAAAAAAAAAAAAACACATTTAACCATACCTTTGTTGGGAACCCTGGAGTGAATTTCATAGCATCTTTGGGTATCGGAGCACGCACCCTAATTGTCTGGAGACCATCAGATCGCCTATACCCCATATCAAAGAGAAAGTATTCTATCAACCTCTTTTAACCCAGAGAGATAAGGATGCAAAAAGTAAAATCAGTTTTTGAAATATTAATTGGTATTGAAAATTAATTATATCAGAAAAACTACTTGGAAAAACCATAATGCATATCCTAGAACATCAGAGATGGCATTATTGTTCAGATTTGAATCCAAGATCAAGCAGGCAGCAGGGGGTAGTAAAACAGAAAAGATTCTTAGGACCTACCAAATGTAGTCAACAGTACCAAAGAAGCGTCGGTGATAACTGGTCACCAAGGGTTCTCCATTAGGGTCCCTAGTCCCCGGACAATACTGCATGTATGTAAAAAAGCACCAAGTAACAGAAGAATAATAGACAAGCAGAAGTTTTAAAATAGTGATGATGCAACATGTCTCAATTTGCATTTTTGATTTTCTAGAGGCAAAGAAATGCGACAATTTGTCCCATAAATGTGGCAAAAAATTTTGAGATCTACCTTAACTTCAACATAAGTGCTCCTTAGAGGCAAAGAGTGCTCCAAGAAGGTGCAATCTGAGTTGCCTGTCGCAATCTCTATCTCCGTAGGAGTCCACAAGGCTGGATTATAAGCGGTACTCTCTGCATCGAAAGATATAGATGTTGGATGTTAAGGTTAGACACCCTCCACTAGATCACTGCATGAAGTAGCAAATTGTCAGAAGCAGACTCCAGTTTCAGACTTACCTGACTTTTCAGGGTCTGTCCCAAATGATGGCAGGAAGCCTTCTTGAGTATTATGTAATGCGGATGTAAAAGCACCAATATCTTCACCACTATTTTCACTGCCTAATATATCTTTATCCATCTCATCAAGGGAAATTTTCTCTAGTTTCTCATCTAATGGAAGGTCATTGTCCGTGGATTGCCATGATTTGTCAGCTTGAAATGAGGTCAAAGTGCTACTCATTTGGACATCAGAAGTCATCTCAAATGATGGACTTTTTTCATATGTCAAATGAGCGGTTTCAAAAGAATCAGAAACTGACATCTGACTGGACGGGTTAGTTGAAGAAATTTCTACACTGGGAAGCTCTGATGACTCAGGATTTAATTTGACCCTGAAAGGTTGATTGTCTTCGCCAAGGGAGGTTGAGCAATTGCCAAACTCAGTGTCTTTATTTCCTTCAGGAATATCCAAGCTGAATTTTTCACTTGATGATTGTGAATTTGAAGAAGAGACAGCATCTGATATTTGTTCTGCGCATGTCATCCCAGCTTTATCAGGGGAAACAGCTTTAAGAGCTGAAGATGTCACAAGTTTAGTGTCCTGAATGTCATTATTTATATGATCGGCAAGCAAGCTACCTTCATTAAGAGATGCAATGGACTCTTCTTTTATGCCATCGACTTCATTGATAGTCATATAATTGTCTACAGTAGTATGCTGAATAAACTTCTCCGCATAATATGAAGCACTGCTCCCACTTTCACTTTGCACATCTGCTGAAGACTTAGTAGACATGTCCAAATCAATCTGATTATACTGACTTTCCACCATGTTACCTTGATTGTCTGATTTCTGCATGTCTGACGAACAAATATTTTGTTCAACATTAACTTCCTTGCTACCCACAACCAATGTGTCTTGTCTGCATTACTTTTCCAGATGTTATCAGATAAATTAAATTAAATTAATAACATAGACACAGCATGCACAGAATATACCTAGAATTAGGACCATTAAACCTTGGTTTGGGAATCTCAGCAGAAGCCTGTCCTGATATTTTATCCCTATCTAATCCAGACAAATTCAACTGCAATAAAATGAAATTACTATTTTTGTAGCTTAACCTGTGTCAATCATAAAACCTGAAGAGCATAAAGAACGGCGAATATACCTTTTGTTCCGAAATAAAGTTGTATAATGGACTCTGATACAAGATTTAACAAAAAAGTTAACATCATAATCGTGGAAGCAGCATTTCACACACATACACGCCCAAAATAAAAAAGAGTAGAAAAGATAACCTTTGGAGTGCAATTAAAATCCCCGCAGACAACAACTGGAGCATCATCCCAGATTTTAGAAACAGCCTTAGCTCTGTCCAGTAGCACTCTAACCTGCTTGAAGTTATAAAAACAATAAAAGAATAATAATAATAAAAAACCTCCACAATGAATTATGTCAAGTAATGTCCGTTGAATCAAATGTAGAAGTAATCTTCCACAGCTTTAAAGAGACAAATATATCAAATTATTCACTCCTAAATTTATGATGAAATAATGATCGGGCAGAAAAAATGTCAGAACTAAAAATAAAGAGTCACATAGAGCCTACTTCAAAGACTGCACACCTGGCCAAGCTTTATTTCCCCTCTATTGGGATTGTAAAGAACATGTATGTTACAAATCACGACTTTATTAGAGCCTGTTGAGCTGCAGATACCTTGCAATAATGTTAGATTGAGCAAAAAAAATCCAATAGTAAAGATGTATGATAATTATGGAAATATATGTACAAAGAAAATCTATAACACTCTGGATACCTCAACCATGATAAGAAGAAATACAGCCATTCTAATGCAATTTAAGGGTTTGTTTAGCAACCACTTAAAAAACACTTTTACGCAATTCGAGACAAAACTTCTCTCACATACTTACCTCGGATTGCGTAAAATCACTTAAAAAAGCTATTCCCAAACATACCCTAAACCCAAGTCAAGTAAACCTTGACCTCATACATAATACACCAAAGCTTTAGGTCAATGCATGAAAATCCTGGTGAATTTATAGAAGAATCCACGTCTTCTGAAAATTTTAATGATAAACCTACCAGGCTTTTCAGAAAAGATATCAGTCATGTTGACTTTTGGAGAAGTGGAACACAGATTCTACTATAGTGTACTTTCTCTTTATAACTTCTCATGGAAGAAGCACAAAGCTAAACAAAATAAATTTTTCATGAAAGTACTTTACGTGAAAATTGAAAATTTCTGACTCTTGAACCAAGCGAGTAGCATTAGTTTAGTACGTTCGTGGCAAATCAATGCATATATCAAGTCGACTGCATACACTTTCTAGAAATATATTTTTAACTGCAAATACAGTATTCCCATTACTTATATTCATTTTTATATTTTCTTTCAGCTTACAATCTAATTCATTTATGATATATTCAATGACAGCAAAGCTCTCTTACCCTTAAAAAAAACAAGAAGATAGAACTCAACACTTTTCCAGTAAAAGAAACAAGTCATACGGAACTGCACATGCGATCACTTTCTGAAGAACATAAAGTTAATAAAAGTGTACAAATCCAAATTACAAAAGGATGAGTAAATACCTTGATGGTGGAAGTCCATCTTGATTAATCAACTGTTTAAGGTAGAAAATTATGTAAAACCAGTGCATGCGCACCAAGGAAGAGGAAAATTAGCTAAAAAAATGTACAAATACAAAACTACAATGAAAGACTTATCATGTACCTCTAGCACACATATTTGGGCGACATTGTCCCTAAGTCCCAACTTATTAAACTCAATGCATTCTTCATACCGCAAATTGAACCTACCAGATACAAGCATGAAAAAGATTACACTAAAGTTTCCAGCTGGCACCGGCAAAGTCAAGCTAAGGGTTAATCTCCATTTCATGCCAAAATGATAATAATAATAATTTATAAATAGATACTTCCAAGAAAACACAAAAAAGATCAGAGGTATTAAAATGATCGCAAAGCCAAAGTATTTGAGGCATGCCAAGAGAGCACTTGAATTGATTTCTTACTGTCTTATTTATTTTTTTATTATGTTCAGGACCATGAGTATCATTCATACTTTGCATGAAACCCAATCTCTACCTAGGAAATCTTAAAGGTGCCCCTTCCTAACATTGGCCTACTGCATCTAATCCATCTATGATTTTAATCAGAGTGCTATCTTGAGGAATTGAACCTAAGTTGATAGAGAGAGATAATGAGATATTATCCCTCCATAAATTGATAAAACCCCTGTGGATTTTGACAATCTCACTCAATACTACTTTTATAGCATATAGCCATAAGGGAGATAGGTTTATAATGCAATCTTGCGTTGGAAAGTAGTTAGCACAAGACTCTTTATTACACATTATGTTTAAACAAGAGTTAAATTTTAGACAAGTAAACTCTGTTAGCATCATATTAAGGTATTTAAGTTACATTAAGCAAATAGAAAGCAGCACTTGGGCTTCAAAATCAGCATGGTTCACAATAAAGCTGTAGAGGACCTTGATGTTCGCCAAAAGATCGCACAGCCGTCGACTGGATTACCCGTGCGCATCTATATGTTACAAAATGAAATACAATTAGAATTAATCACACAGTTCAAGCTTTTTTGTTGCAATAATCAGAGTATCGGATTATTAGCCAACAAGTGAGTAAATGCATTGGAAGGTAAAAAGGAACACTGTTGAAAAGTGATGATGCTGAAGATAGGACATTTAACATGACTACGTTATAACTTGTCTTATAACATTGGGGAGAAGTGACAAAGCACCCAATCCATCAAGTAAATGATGCGGCACAATTGTTCAATATGTCCACCAAGTGAAACATAACTTATTCTCTGTTTGACTTAATGTAGATAGCATTTACTCTCCAAAAGATGATGAATTAAAGAGGCAGATCAAACTCAAGCAGCAGCAAAATCCTAACAGCTTTATTGAGCGGCGCACTTAGGTCTTTCAAATTCAAGATGATTAATAACATATCTTGTTACATCTGATCACTAAATAAATATGAAGAACATTGTCTCTTGATAAAACTACAGAAATTCATTCCAAAATTGAAGCCTCTATAAAAGAAATGCTCATAAAAAGTTGCATGGAGAGAACTGAAGAAACTAACGCACCTTCCATATGCCACTGTATCCTTGGTGCTTTAACTCCTCCTCCAAATCATAAAATCTATCGACCTCCTGGAAGTGTTAACATATCAAAAAGGAATACTCTTTTGATGGTCAATCAAACATTTTAAGTTTACCTCATACAAGCACAAATAAGAACTAAGGGTAATGTGATCTGCACATGAGACCCAGAGGAAAATTTAAAATGCCAAAGTGCAACTTCAATTATTGTTTTAAAACAAAGAGTAAGTAATGGGATATCAAATTGTAGAGATTCCCCTTCAATATATCATTCTTATATAGCTAAGTTCAAGATCTGCTGTTCATAATGTCTTACAGAAGCCAAATTAGATCTTGAAAAAGCACCCAACAGAATTTGAACGTAAAGACTGTTAAATGAAGTTATTTCTGCTAGGACTAATCATTGCGGTATAACATACAGCACATAGATAACCTGTAAACACATGATATCAGCCGACCACAATCCAAGCTCAAAAACAATTTTTCTCTTTCTCCATTGCCAGTCCAACATCCAAGGAGGTATATGATAGTAAAGTTTGCTCCGGTGATCAATAGCAAGGTAGTCAGCCAATATATTGTATGAAAGAATTATAAACCGCTCTGTGAAGTAATAAAAAAAATATTACAGTAAAATCAACACAAATAAATTATACGAAATAATTAAATTCTCAATAAACTCGTGTAGAAGTTTGCAGACCCTTTCTCATAATAAAAGTAATGATAAAACATTAATTAAAAAGTTTAACATTTGGATATTACCTAACCAGAAACTCAGCCTTAGTTACGGGATACTATGCTTAATCAAAAAGCACAAATTCATTAGCAAGAAGAAAAACTTTCCTGATTGACATCTCCCCAAAGCTAAATTTGAAGACTATCCGGGATACGCCAACAATATTATAGTTACATGGGAGCAAAGATACCGGAATAAGGGGGAGGTGGCGTAGCAGCATACTCCCAATCTCGGTAATCCGGAGGCCGCGGTCGAACATTTTGAGCTCTGTTGTAAGGAGGAGGGTGACGAAACTGCTGAGCATGATTGGAAGGCGAAGGATGACGAAACTGTTGACCATGATTGTAAGAAGAAGGGTGACGAAACTGTGGGTTCCGATGGTAAGGTGGGGAAGGTCTTAAATTAAAAGGTGGATTCTGGTTCGCGAAGCTTCCGCTATCATCTCGCCGGAACGCCGAATTGACATCTTGGACTGACCGGAAGTGCTCATCGCCAGTCACGAACTGCTGCCTCCCGCCGGAATAGGGGGGGTTGCAGAATCCTCTACCTCTTCCACGTCCACGAGGCTACAAAAAGGAGCAAAAGGTGCACATTAAACTTTCAGGCACACAAGTTTGTGCTTGCAACCGTACATGTAAGCGACGACAGTAAGAGAATACATGCTTATTCGGAAGCATAATGGCAGCGTTGGCTTCAGAAGCGGCGGCGAGCAGATGGAACGGCGGAAAAGCACGTCTCATTGTAGGAGAGAGCGGGAGAGGGGGGAGGCACACCTAATGGAGCAACCGCGCGTGAAGCGGTGACCTGGCGACTTTGCCCGCCCGCTCACGATCGGTAATGTGACGCGTGGCACATGTTGCCTGATGCTTTGATGGCCCGTCTAATAGGCATTGTTTGGTTGGATTTCTTTCCAAGGGCAGGGGAGGGGAGGGTTGAAGTGGGGTTACAAAGGAGAGGGGGATAACAGATTTTTATCCTTTTATACTTTTCTCACCTCCTCCTTTCTAAAAAAATTGGGACTTTTTAGAGAGGAGAGAAATTTTACTTCATATCTTGACCAAATTGTTCATATTATAGTTTCATTATTCCAATATGCCTTAAGCTTTTTTGACACGCAGTGGTTCCATGAGACCGATACCAAGTGGAAGCCAAGAACTTGCCTTCTGCACATACACCATCAACCTTCTTCCCAGTAATAATTTTTTTCCCTTTTTGTTTTGTCACTCTTTTTTTCATTCTCCCATTTTTATGTAATTTTAACCTCACTCATTCCAGTGTTGTTTTATACTATAAACACACACATATATATGTTTTAATATAAATATTATGTGCAAAAGAATAAAAGAAACAAATATAATGAGTAAAAAAACATAAATAAAAAATAAGGGTATAATTGTCAACTTATAATTTGTTCCCCTCACCTCCCATTCTGAACCAAACAATAATTATTAAAATATCCTCCTACCCTCACCTCCCTTTAAATCAAACAAAATTCATAACCTCCCATCATCTAACCTCACATACCTTTAATTAACCCCACCTCCTCTCCTCTATTTTGAACCAAATAAAGCCATAAGTGGAAATGATTTTGATGGGAGTGAAAGTAAAGATGAAAGTGGGTTTTAAATTATGTTTGATAGGTTAGAAAAAGTGAGATATAAATTTTAATTAAAATATATATTTATAATATGAAAATACTAAAATACCCTTCGCACAAAAAAAAAACTCTCTCATTCCCTTCCATCCACGATCACCATAGGCAAGAATCCATCATTGTTGCATACAAAATCAATCACCTAAACAACTAATCAAAATCCAAACTCAATCAACAAATCATGGTTGTAAGTCTGTGAATCAAATGATGAAAGGAATAAGAGATTTTTGGTTTAAGATCCAATTCTTCCTCAAGTTGTCCTTCTCCCACCGTTTTTTGTTCCAATTCTTCCCGTTGGCCATCATTGTTATTCTCGTCGCCTACTGCCGTTGTCCGTCGCCTACCACCATTGTCCGTCACTTGCCACCATCAATGTTCAAATATGAAGTTGGGTGTCTCAAATCGAAGATGGGCATTGTGTTCACTATTGAAGGGAGATGAGGGTGTCGTCATCCCTATCGTCGTTGTCCCTACCATCATCCATCATCGTTGTTGTCCTCATCACCGTTCTTCATCGTCCTTACAATTGTCCTTGTCATAGTCCGTCGCTTCAAAGAAAGGCTTGAAAGGGGGCAAAAATGTCAAAGTTCCAATTCCATGAGAAGTGAAACTAGATTCCAATTAAGATATGATAGAATCAAGTTCCATGAGAAAATGGGTTCCAACCCACCAAACATGCGTCTTAGTGATTGCCTGGGAAATCCAAAATCACTTAAAAAATATACTTTTATATAAATTGAGATAACTCTTACTTACACAATTACTTGAAAATGCGTAAAATTATTTAAAATAAAATAATCATTGTACTACATTAATTTATATATAAATTAGTTGACTTTTCTTAAAAAAAATTAAAGAAGGTTAATACATTATGTTTATTTTTTTTCCAAAACTAATTTATTTAACTTATCAATAAGCAATGTACTACATTCAATTCTTAATAAAAGAACTATTTGATTTTTGTTATTGATATTAAGTAAACTAAATACCTACTTAAATAATTCATTTATCCATATAATTATATTATATATTAATCTATAAATCGAACAAATTAATTTTAAAAAAATAATAAATATAAATATTTTTAATAGTCTATTTAGTTTTATTTAATCTTTTAAATAAAAGTTAACTAATATAATTATGGGTTGAGATGTAATTTTAACAATGAATTGTTTTTTTACTGAAAGCTTTTAACGTCATAAAGTTTTGTTAGATGTAAAAATATACATAAATTTATTAGAGTGTGGCCAAAATAACAACATTGTTAATTCAACCGTTACCCTTTATCTGTTGAACCCACAAAGTCGTCGTTATGTGCATTCTCTCTTGCTCTCTCTCACTCCCACAACCCCTCCTTGTCTTCTCCTTCATTCCTTCCCCTCTTCCTCTTTCTCCTCCTCCTGTTCTTCTTGCCCACCAATGCCACCACCGCTCATCGCTTCAATGTTCAAGTAGGCCCCTTACTTCTGCAACTCTCCCGCCTGCCTCGCCTTCGACGATGGCAATGTCACTGTTCATGTCGCCATGACCCTTGACCTTCGAGGTTCCATGGCCACCACCTTCTCCATATTCCAACACTCCTCCTGTCCTGACGACATCGTCTTCCACTTCGTCTCCTCCTCCTCCAAGCCATCCTTCTCCATCCTCAACCATATTCTCTCCACCTCCTTCCCTTACCTCTATTTATGAATCTACCCCTTCGACAATGCATCCATCTCAGGCCTCATCTCCTCCTCCATATGCTTTCAACTACGCCTGCAGCTAACCCGCCAACCTCCTCCTGCCGTCTGTCCGTCAAGTCGTCTACCTCAACTCCAACTTAGTCCTCATTGATGACATATGCCAATTTCTATGAAGATTAGTCCTCAGTGCTCACCGCGTTACGACATGGCGAAAAGGGTACTGGAAGAATCGACGGAGCAAGAGCGTGACTGATAAGGATGTGGACGAGCTCAAGGCCTGCAATGAACTGGGTTTTGGATTCAGATCATCACGGGAAGTTGGACTGGATCAACCCATGTCCGATAACAACAATGACGCGGTCTTTTGATTCCAACACTCCCTCTTTGATTGGCACCTCTCACTTCAACACATACACTAGAAGTATACTGTGTCGTACACATCTTTCTTATACCTCATTCTTCAATCTATGGTTATTAATTGTGTATTGATATGCTGTGGACTGCGTTGGTGGATGGCTTGGTTTGTGTCCAATGGACAGCAAGGAGGGAGATGAAAAAAAACAAGAGGGTGTAAAATGTGTGGATCCCACATGTGTGTAATGTACGGGTCCTATACACTATAGTAACGCCATTTTCATGAAAGTAATGTTTGCCATTGCACCATTTTTTAAAGTTTATAGGTATGTTTGCATAGAGACGATAAAACGGACTAGCTTACTTGTTATGGGTTGGTCTATCGTGAATTGGATTCAAATACTCGTATATTGGTGGGTAGGGATTTATTCAACCCAGCCACTTTTTTTAAATATTTTTCATATTTTTTTATATATAGTATTTTTTTCAACTTTGATTTGAGGTATACTTTTCATTTTTTTTCAATACCTAAAATAAAATATTTTTTTAAAAAAATTAATGTATAAAAATATACCACAAATTAAATATAAAATAGTATAACCTAAACATATATAATAGACTTTATAAAGTTGAATTTAAACATTAAATTTTAAATTAAATATAAGTCACAGATTAAATGATCAACAATCATCCAATATTAATTAGATTTACACTATGATTAAAAATTGTTCATATAGTTTTTATTAATCAATTTTTTTTTAAAAAAAAGACAAGTTGACAGATTAACCAGCCGTGGATCGACTAAAAAAACTCTGTTTTGAACTTAACTTGCCATTTTTTTTTGGTGGGTTGGCTCATATTACTCGATTCTATCTTTGCACCATCTAAAAATTTACACGTCCCCACCCCATAATTATATATAATTTGTCTAACTTGCGTTTGGTTTCCAAATCAATAGATGCAAAGCATAAGCTTACCGTGAATTAATAAAACACTCAAATCAAAGCCCAAACAGGTGGCGCAGGTCGAACTGGCCTGTCATCGAGACCCGAACGTCCACGACAGGACGATCAAACACACCTCATCTTCAGAAAGACGTTTATTGCAACCATCAGCAAGCGGAGATTACGAAAGTAGAAGGAAACGACGATGTCGTTTGGTTCATCCCTGTTGTGTCCTCAGTCTGCTTCATTCTTCTCCAAGGCCAAATCTTACAACACCCAAAACACAACTTTTCTAGCTTCTCGCTTCAAGGCTTCTGCTGACGTTCCCGATTTTCTCTCAGCTAATTGGTATGCCTCGTTATCTTCGCCCCACATCTTTCCAACGCTGTTGCAGTTCTTGCTCTTGATAGGATTTTGATTGTTCTCTTTTTTCAGCTCTTTTCGACCGGACGATAAGCAAAGCAAATTCCTCCCTGTTTCATTTGAATAATACACTTCCCATGCCGCTTGAGAAATTTTCCGTAGTAAAATGAGATTCAGCATTTTCGTTTCACAAAATTTAGGAGTAGAATGAGTATATAACAGTGACAATATATGTAGTAAGGAGGGTAATGCTTTATTTAAGGTATGGAACTAAGGTGCAAACAGATTAATCTAGATTGTTACTTTATGTCTTAGATAGGCTATCACCTGCACATGCCTTGTGAATCCGACACAAAACATGAAATTGGCAGGATTCCTCATTCCTCAGAAACAGTAAAAAGATATTTTGGGAAAAGAAAATTGTTAGTTTTATCACCGGTAGCTTGCCCGTCCTTGGTATGGATTATAGAAGACCTATTCTTTGAAATTTTTATCCCATTTGATCATATAGTGATTTGCAATTTCTTGGTTTTCCGTACTGCAGGCTTGAATCTCGCAAGAAAAGACCTTTTGGCCCGAGATTAGATGTAATTCACTGGCAATGCTCGATGTGACTGATTGACTTTACCTTGTGCGTCTTTAAATTTTAGTCATTAATTCTTTTTATAGTTTAATGCAGAAGAAGCTGTACATTATCAGCTTGAAGCATTGAAATACAATGACCAACCCCGTCAAGATTATGGGATTGAGGTTATGTATAGGGTAATCTCGTTACTTAAAAAAAAATTTCTTGCAGCTACTGTGCTATCCAGGGAACAGTTCTAATCTTCTGCTATTACAGTTCGCTGGATTTGATCCTTTTGAAAGATCAACCTATTTTGGACCATTTTTCGACTTGGGCCAGGTTAGTAATATTAACTTTTTGTTACATTATATACAGCTGATAATGTTTATGTTGATAGTGTTCACATTTGTCAAGTGCAGTTCGAAAGATTTAGGCGTATTTTTCACCATTCAACCTATCGAGTGCTACTAGGTCACAAGGAAAGAAAGATCTTGAGCAGTTTGTTTGTGGAGGAGGTATTGCTTTTGCATTTCTAGTAACAAGTATGTTTATTTCTAAATCCATGGCTCTGCACATTCAGGTCATTTTATGTATAATTATCAATGTTTAGTCCCGAATGCCCTCTTATCACCCCTGTCTTCCTTTTATACCCTTAATCTGATTGATGAACTTTTCACAGAACCAATATAAGCAGCGTGTTTGGATCCGGGGGAATAGACCAGAGGAAGAGGAGATATTTCAATTTACCATGGTGCAGGTCTGATCATGGAACCTCCCATTATGATTTCATTATTGCCAGGCATTTCTTATTCCTTTTCAGACAAAAAGGCATTTAGAAGCTTGCTTCTCATAAGGATTATCCTTGTACTAGCACATTTTGTGGATGTTTAAAATCACGTTGGTAGGAGCCAAAACGTGTCTGGGGTTGCTTTTGCCAAAACTGCTTTTCATATCATTTTCTTACTTTTGCATCTATGAAATATGAATCTAATATATGGCCTCTGTTACGATGCAATATAACTGAAGTATCTATTCGTTGCTTGTACATGGCAGAGAGTTGGTGGTTGCTGGGATGGTTATTGGTTGACAGAATCTCTACTTAATGATACCGATGCTTTTGGTGGTGGATTGGCGTATTGAAAAACTTGCAAGGATCACATTTTCACGTCGCCTGCTGTCCAAGAAAGACCAAAATCTGCTGAGTCTATTATTAGTACTCTGTAAAATTTGTACATCTGTAATATATTCAGCGAGTAATGGGGTTTATAGCCCTCGAGACACAAATTTGACTGTAGCAGGAGCTTCATGTATCTATGGCTTCGACAGGCATGTATATACATATTTATGCCCAACCCATTAATTCTTACATGTACCTAATTTAATTCTTCGTCTCATTCCTGTGTCCTGCTTCAACCAAAAAATATGTTGTTGGTTTCATACAAGATCGATGCCTTCAAAACGTTACTTTTTCTGGATTGTAAAGGATTCTCGTGGCCTAAGACTGAGAGTGTAAGAAAATGGCAGGCGACAGGATTTAGAAGTTACTCCCTGGCTTTAGAGTTTATTTACTAATCATTTTTATATAAATTTAGATAAAATTTCTCTTATAAAATTATCTTCGATTACAGATAATTATTTTTTAAAAATTAATTCTAAACAAATCATTGAAGTAGAAAGAGGTTGAGTAGAATATCACTTTTTGCCAATACTCTAATGAGCTGAATCTCGTGGTGATAACATGATATCGGAAAGTGACAGCTACAAATTGAAGTAGAAAAGATAAAAAAAGCATCAGTACCACTACGTCTCTGTGAATTACCATGTACTTCTATTACTGTTGATGTTAATACTGTCAATTCTATCAAAGACGATGGATCTGCGTGTGTGGCTATGTTTTGCTCGGAAGAGAAAACAGAAAAGATGGCTGGCGATCGGAAGCCAAAGGCGGTGATTGTGGGCGGAAGTATAGCTGGGGTATCCACCGCACATGCACTCTATTCCGCGGGCTGGGACGTGGTGGTGCTTGAGAAAACCACCGCACCTCCCACCGGAAGTCCCACCGGAGCTGGGCTCGGACTCGATTCTCTCTCTCAAAGGATCATTGGTTCATGGCTTTCTCGACCGGAGCTCCTCCTCGACTCTACTGTGCCACTTACCATTGATCAGGTCCCGCTTTGAAAATCTCAGTTGCTTCTCCATCTTGGTGCCTGGTTTTTCCCTATCCAGATATTCATTTCTATATATATTTTTTAACTTTTATTACGATTATGCATTTATGCTCTGAGTCTTCTTGGTTGATCGAGGGATTGTGAACTTTAAACAGAGTACCACCGAATTCTTTCCCTTACTGGTTAACCTGAAGTGAACAAACGAACTTATGTCGGATTTTTCTGAATTTATGACCTTAAAGTTTTGATCGGGAAAATTCTAGCGTAATCTTGATCTTTGGTTGAAGCAGGAATCTCTTGAGAAACTTTAGTCCTTCTCTATTAAACAAAATAACGACTTCATTTTTTAAGGTTTCTTGAGCAGAACCAGGTAACTGATAGTGAAAAGAAGGTGAACCGGACATTGACAAGAGATGAGAGTTTCAACTTCAGAGCAGCATATTGGGGTGATCTTCATGGCCTTCTGTGCAATGCACTGCCACCAAGTGTATTTTTGTGGGGCCACCTATTTCTCTCTTTTCATATTGCGGATGATAAAGCCTCTGTTGCTGTAAAGGCTAAAGTTCTGAAAACGGGTGAGATCATCGAGATTGTAGGGAATCTGCTTGTTGCAGCAGATGGCTGTCTCTCTTCCATCCGCCAGCGGTTCCTCCCTCATTTTAAATTGAGGTTTCTATCTCCGAATCTGATTCTAACACACAAAAACACGTACACACGCACATGGAAAATTACCTTAGCATGTGTAGAAATCCTCAAGGACTGGTTTTGCAGATATTCAGGCTACTGGGCTTGGAGAGGGGTTCTTGATTTTTCAAAAGCTGAGAATTCAGAAACCATTACTAGCATCCGAAAGGCATACCCTGATCTTGGCAAATGCTTGTACTTTGACTTGGGATCAGGAACGCACAGTGTGTTCTATGAACTCCTAAATAAAAGGCTTAATTGGGTTTGGTATGTGAATCAACCAGAGCCTGAAGTCCAGGTAATTGTCCCTCTTATTCTCTTTGTAATAATAACCATTAGATTTCCTTAACAAATTTTTCCGGCTATTTGCTTTCTAAATTTGTAGGGAACCTCGGTGACCATGAAAGTGAGTAGAGACATGATCCAGAAGATGCTTCAAGGGGCAGAGAATGTTTGGATTCCTGAGTTGGTAAATGTCATGAAGAAAACAGAGGATCCATTTTTGAATTTCATATATGATAGTGATCCCTTGGAGAACATATTCTGGGACAACGTGGTATTAGTAGGAGATGCAGCTCACCCTACAACTCCTCACTGCTTGAGGAGCACAAACATGTCAATACTGGACGCAGCAGTGTTGGGAAAATGCATAGACAAGTGGAGACATGAAAAGCTACGATCAGCTTTGGAGGAATATGAATCCATTAGGCTACCAGTGAGTTCGAAGCAAGTTCTACATGCGAGGCGTTTGGGACGCTTAAAGCAAGGTTTAGTTCTCCCCGATCGAGAGCCTTTCAGCCCCAAGTCACCCACGCCGGAGGATTGCCAGGAGCTTCAGCAGAAGAACGTACCCTTCTTCAATGATGTGCCTTCCACACTTGATTCCATTTGATTGCCGATAGCTGTCAAGATTAGGACAACAATGTGTGTATTACAGTGATACGAGTGATATCACCATTATTGTTTCTCCTGTACCTTTATACGACTTCCCTCTTTTCGTTGTTCTGCTTATCGCAACTCGAAACTAAAATTCCTCACTTTTAAGGGACTGATTTGTAATGTTTTCATTATTGATATATCAATTTTCTTCCCAAGGATCAGCTCTAGAAAAACTCAAAGCCCCTTGTTATTACATCAATTAGTATACGGCAGTGATCCTTTTAAGAGATTTATGAATTGGGTTGAAGTGACACCGAAGAAAAAATAGTAAAAAAACCATTTAATATGGTTTTAACACTTTCAGAGAAGGCTGATAAATGCACCAATAAAAAAATGTTGATCAAAATGTGTGAAATCCGATTAAAAGGGATAGATGAAAACCCAAGAAAGTATTCCATGCAGTCATTGAACGAGATTTCTTTGTTAACAATCTAATTTAATTTTTGATCAAATTTAAGATCGTCCGTAATCTAAATCGTGATCCCAACTAGCATCTTGAATGTTGTAATGAATACTACACTGATGCGGAACTTTGACCCTAAGCTCCTGCAATCGCTATATTGTTTTCATTATTCAAGCCTCACTGACGCTGAATGACGAATTGACGATAGTCATAGTTACAAGTCAGCATCCTTTTTCTTTGGACCTGAATGACTCGGCAGTTAATGAAACCAAACAGCACATAGAGTAGTTTTGCGTTTTAACCTGTCCACTATAAACAGAAACAGTTCAATATTAAACATCATCTGTATTGAAGTCGTGACTCAAACACGAAATTTATTAAAATCACAGTGATGACAGGGAACTCAAGAAGGACCTTGGAATTCATGAGAACTGCTTCCTATCACTATTTGAAGCCCGAATAATTTCACACTTATTCATTAATGAATTATTAATTCTAAAAAATGTAGTCTTTCAAGAGTACAG
Organism: Vachellia collinsii; assembly: GCA_006871305.1. Taxonomy (NCBI): domain Eukaryota; kingdom Viridiplantae; phylum Streptophyta; class Magnoliopsida; order Fabales; family Fabaceae; genus Vachellia; species Vachellia collinsii. Next base: position 25,702 of record QFDD01001069.1, read on the forward strand.
GAAGTTGAAACTCATTCACAAAATAGTATTAACTGATATTGCACAAGCTCTCTAACACCTCTTTGGTAAACGATACAGCATATAATAACAATCGAGGCAAACTATTCCGCTAGATATCCCATTCCTAGTAAAAGGGGTAAACGGAAAAGGGCATTCGTCTCCAGCACTAAAAACACATGGTGCTCCATGATAGCTGGATTCACACGTTCTGATAAATGGCGAACTAAACTTTCGAGGGCCAAGTTGCTTGAGCTGACATGATAATTCCCACAATAACTCCAAATAGCCCAAGCGCACTACCGAAGATCTCGATCACAAGAATTTTCACAAAAAGAGAAGAGTTCTGAGCATCAGACAAGGCACAGCTACTTCCAATTATTCCGACACATAACCTGACACCCAGAAATCAATAATTCAAAGAAAGCATGAAGGAGATGATCTGAATTCAATTCATCGAGAAAATTTCATCAGGTTCCAAGAAGATAACGTACCCACAAACAAGATTTGCAAAGCCCACAATAATTCCAGAGGCAAAAATTGCATATCCAGCTCTAAGAGACTCAGCGGCATAAATACTCGACTTTGGAACACTCTCTAATTTGGTTTGCAGAATGATAGCCACAATAACACCATAAATAGCAACAGCTTCACAGAAGATCACGCTGAAACACCGATGCATAAAAAAATAATACATCAAATGGCGCACATGATTGTATTTAAATCTATAACAGCAGCATCAGTACGCTTTATTCAGACAGTATAAGAAGCAACTTAATTTTCACAAGGTTCAATTCAAACTTTCTTCTGTTTAGATAATCCAAATCCCAGAATGATAGCTCTAAATATATGAATTTAAACAACTCAATTCATCATTAACCACAATAATTTGAATACATGGATCCTCATTGTAACACAGCATAATCATTAACAGGCAATGTCAATATAGGGGTAAAGGGAATGAACAAATGACCCTCACCCACAAAATAAAATACAAGATGGCAAACAATACAAAATACAATGTGAAGTCAATGAAGCTACATTGTTTTTTATACACTTCCTAAATTTGATTCAGCTTCAAAACCTCTGAAACCATTATGTTTTAAAATCATGTAGCACTGAAAAGTGAAAACTAAAATCGTAATAGAAACTTTTCCATTATTAAATTGTCTATAACAGAGCCACATATACTAACTAAACAAAAGTAGTTCTACATCGATTCCTCAATGTAAAAAAGATTTTATTCTACCCTATCTTCCAACTTTTGGCTCAAATTACAAATACTCCTTTCTATCCAAAATATGTAGGAGACTAAAGCAAATCCATATGGACAATTAAAAATATACGACAACCACCGGAAGCGTATCAAGTGTTTGCTATTAGCATCTAAACTGTCGAGTAGAAACATATATGTAACAAGCTCTATGGCTATACCGTCCTCCTTTTCCATTCGCATTCAATACGGAACAGCTTGAAATTCATATACTCAGTCAAAGCTAAAATTAGCATATATGTCTTAGCTAAAGAAAACCATATATAGAATGGAAAACCCTGCTTAATCAACGGAAGCAAACCTACTTGTCCAGCCTTTCAACATTGGCAGATAGCAATCCACTTTAGAAATTCTTAGTAATATTATCAACAACCATAAAGACAAAACACTTTCTCTTCCAGAACGAATTGAGCAGAAGCCCCAAAAAAAGGCCAATTCAAAACTTAAAGTAGCAATTTAAAGGTTTCCAGAAGCAGAAAGTAACATGAATCAACGAATGGAAAAGCAGACTAAACAACTTAAAACAATAATTCAGCAGAAGGATAAAAATACATGTCGTACTGATGCTAATCACCTTATAAGATTCTTGGAGGTGATTCGAGGCGCCTTAATTGCGGCCCCGATCAAGCTGCTTCCAGTAATATAAATACCCCTGGAACCAAGAAGAGAAGGAATCATTCAAAATCTCAAATCACAATGAAAAAGACGAAAAATCGCGAGTCAGAAAAAGAAAGAGTACCAGGCGGCACCAAGGACAGAGACGCCGATAGAGATGGCGATTCCAATCGCGGCGAACGTATAAGGAGAGATCCTCACAAGCGCCCTAGACCACGAGCTCGCATCACCCAACATCGCAGAGCTAGACATTGCGTTCGTAATCCGTCGTGACCGTTCGGGGGAAGTTCAACTGCTGTGATCGGATCTGATATTCTGATTGGGAGAGATGGTAGAACGCCGTGTCGTTTTTACATTGTGAGGTGTGTGGAGATGAAGTACTCAGCCTGGGCCGTTCCATTAAATGAAATAAAAACAAGGAAGTGCCCATCATCTAGTCCAGCATTAGCGATAGACCCAAAACATTAGCCCATGTGGCCCATCAAGTTGTGATAATTACCAAGAAAACCAATTTTCACTTTTTTAGTGCGGTCTGCATTTTCATATGGGCTTTTATCTCATTTGAAACATGGGTCCACCTTGTTGATGCGTAATGCTTAGGCCTGTTTTCTTTGTACACCCAAAAAAAAAGGAAAAATCGAAGCAAAATATTTGTTTCCCAAAAAAATCTTACCTAAAGAAGAAAAGTGGGTCGTTCATAGATGATCTAGTTTTTTTTTTATAATTTTTTTCATTATCTGGTGTAAACTAAATTATAATGCGGTTATGTATGACTCAAGATAAAAGTAATTTGAAAATCCTCACTTGTAAAGATTTTTAAAAGAAGCAACTGTCCTTCAAGTATGTTAATTTCCCACGAAGGCCACTGGCATGGATTCATGAAAATTTTGCTGTATAGTGAATTCAGGGGGTTGTTATCGCATCTTCTGGTATGCACAAAACAGTTACTGTCCTTTATTCCAGCACTTCACACAAACACAAATATGTGATGATCCCATTTAATTATTTGTTCACCGGACTATAAAAGTCTATCATTTTGGCATAAACGGTCTAAACGATAATGGACGAAATCACCTATATCTGCAAACGAACAGTGGTGAGCACCAAACCAGTTGAAGCAGGAAGGTACTTTCCCTTATCAGTATTGGATCGTTGCATGGAGAACAACCACATCAGAATGGTGTACTACTACCCAACTTCATCACCACCAGATAAAATGGGAGAGATCACAAAGAAGTTGAAAAGCTCTCTAGCCGAAACCCTCACCTTCTTCCCCATAATGACTGGACGCTTGATCAAAGACGACAGAGGCCACTGGAAGGTTAAGTGCAACGACGCTGGCGTCAGAATGGTGGAGGCCAAAGCCAAAGGCTCTGTTCACCACTGGTTGGAACATGTCAATAGAGAAAAGGAGCTCAAGCTCGTCCATTGGGAACCCATGTTCCACAAGCCTTACTTTTGGTCCACTTTTTATGTTCAGGTCAGCATGCACGCGCGCGCGCACATACATACTGTTAGGAAATGAAAGAAACCATCTCAGGACCCTTGAAAACTTAAGGGGGAGAACTGTGTTAACCTCCCTCTGCAAGTGAGGATTTAATTATCCTACAAACTCGAACATATTAACCAATGACTCTTTATATAAGGTTTATCTTAACTGATGACACACGCTTTAATATTTCCAACATGTATATATAGGCACACTTTTTAGTATAGAAGTCTATATATCGTAATAGTGATATTTATTGGCATGATACTGACTTCATTGGGTGCTGCAGATAACTGAGTTTGAAGAAGGAGGAATAGCAATAGGGTTGAGTTTTAGTCATCTCTTGGCAGATACAACTTGTGGGACAAGGTTCATGAATGCCTGGGCTGACATTTCGTGGCTAAACAAAATGAGTGCCCCTCCTTTGTTTCATCCACTTCCTCCACTAAGGCTCGGGAACAAAAGCCCTAACCACCAACCATACTTAAACTTGATCGACCACTACAGATCCTCTATTCTAAAACCTATTATTACCGTCACAAGAGCAAAATGCACTACCATCAGATTTGGGTTCTCAAACGAAATGGTTCGAACCTGCATGAGCATGGTTCAAGCTCCTGGTGGACCCATCCCCTCACCTTTTGAATCCCTAGCTGGTCTTTTCTGGGTTTGTCTGAGCAAGATTAAAGGGATAGTGAGTAATAATGGGCTTGTGGATATGTCTATATGCTTAGACGTGAGGAAGCCCTTAGGCTTAGACTATGGTTTCTTCGGGAACTGTGTGGTTCACAATAAGGTTCGTGTGGAAGATTTAGGAAATAGTAATGAGTTGGCACAAGCAGCAAGTGCTATAAGAGAAGTAGTGTCAAAGATGAATAGTGGTGAGGGAATAATGGATTTGATCGAGTGGTTTGAAGATAATGATGATTTGAATTGTCCAAGGATGATGATGAATGGACATGATGTGATTTGTGCTAATATAGAGGAAGTGAATCCTTATTTAACAACGTTTGAAAATGGGTTCGAACCTATTCGTGTGAGTTATTATGTAGAGCCAGTTTTAGGAGAAGGTCAAGTGTTGATTATGCCAGCACCAGTTGGGGAGGGCGCATCAAGCCGCGTGGTGATGGTGACCCTTCGAGAGGACGAAGCAATTAAGCTTTGTGAAGATGAACTTATTTCACACTTATCTCCAACTACTTCCATGAAAAAGCCAATGAGTTGTTTTTGTGATTTTGCTGAAAAAGAAGCTTACGGGAATTAATGAAGATATAGGTTTATTGTCATGTCATACCTAAACCTGGTGGATGAACTTTTGTTTTCATGTTGAAGAAAATAAACATGATGAGGAAGAAAATGCGTCAGCCGGGAGTCGAACCCGGATCTATTGCTTGGAAGGCAATTATCCTCACCGTTGGACTACTGACGCTTGCCGTTGGTGTCTCTTCCTCACTTCTATATAACTTTGATCATATACTAACGAGAACTTTATATCTGATCAATTTGGAAGGAAATATATGATGTCATTTTTTTTATCTTTATATATGTACACCACCTTATCCGATTCTTAAAATTGAATCCAATTGATTTATTTAAAAAACATTAAAGAAGTTGAATAAAATACTCTTAAAATATTATATTCATTATTTTTTTAAATTAATTTGGTTGACTTATAGAGTAAAATAATATATAATTTAATTATACATAGCAATAATGTAATGCATATTATAATTAAATAATTTATTTAATATTTTTAGAATTATTTAACTAAATTTTATATTAAAAACCCCGGATATTGTATATATGTATGTATTTTATTCAAAGTGCGATGTCCACTCAATCTACCTAGTTGCTTACAATTTCATGTTCCTTATAATTCAAATATATATATACACACCAAATCTCTGAATTATCTTAGATAAGATTTTGTGGGAGACGGTTGATCTTGTCAAAAATTATCAACCTCGTATTAAATTAAAATTCACCACAAAACCACAATTTGTGCGTAGGAAATAAAAGGGCAGAGGCCCAAAATATCCAAAATAATACTTGTATGAAACTCATTTAAGGTAAAAAGATTGGACTCAAGTCACCAATAAAAAATGTATTCAAGATCCCAGAAGGACTGACAAAATGAACTATATAATACTTCAGCATATATTTTGGCAAAAGAATAAAAATTAATCCTGGACTACTGGGTATGCTCAGCTCATCAAGTTCCTACACTTTCGGATGGTTTTGAAGTCTCGATGTAAAGGCCTTTTCAACGACAACAACAAATCATATGTTCCACATCACAAACATCCTAGCGTATATTTAAATTGACAGTAAAAATTATCTTATCAAAATGATTTAAAATCTATTATATAAATATATAAAAAAAATTATTTCAGAAAAAAATTCCCATTAAAAGTTTTGGAGTACTTATAAAAACTTATCAAATCATTCTTATTATCAATAATAACTTTAACAACACTTTTTCCCAATTTTAATCGTTTGGTTCTATTACATGAAAGAAAATTGTCCGCACTTTAAATGTTTGGTTGATATAGTGAAATAATATAATCTAACCATGATTATAACATGTTACATCAAATCAGGTAATTCTCATTACATAATCAAAACTACGTAATATATATTATATCTTGTATGAATTAACATATGAACACACATGTCCTTCATATATGAACATTTACACTTGTATACTCTTCCCTTTTAGTTTTAATAGGATTAAAAATATCATTTCACATATTTTTATTTTTTCCAGATAAAAATAAATTTCATTTCATTGACAAATACTCTTCATTCCATTACATTATCACTTATTACATTTGTCCTTAATTGAACGGTGTTCTAATATTCTTATTTATTGCATGAGAACTCCCTCAATTTCCTATATTTGATAAGGGCGTGATTCTCATGGTGAGATAATTAAGCATATTTCCGTCTCACCAACAAAAAATAATCATACTTGTCCTTTTTCTTATCTCAAAGAGCGAGATGCTTCCCGGTTTTCTCTAAACAAATATTATATCACTGTGAAGTGCTTTTTATTTATTTTTAATTCATGTTCCTCTGCCTTTTTTTTTTAACAAAGGAAAAAGGGAAGAAAAATATTTAATTAGTTAATCAATTCCGAATATTAGGGTTTGAAAATATTATTTATTCAAGATTATGTTTTGATTTTACTCTCTCTTCATTAAAAA
>QFDD01001070.1:0-34153 GCA_006871305.1 Vachellia collinsii
GTTATGATTATGATTGAGATTATTGATATTGAGATGATTATGAGTATGTGAATTGTTATTATTGTGGATTGCTGATAAAAGAAATATACATTATACTGATGGTATAGTATTATGTTATGGGATATATTGGGTTGTGTGGAAGAGATGCGGTTGATGTGTGCCCATCGGCTCTCTCACTCTTGGCCCAGAGATGGAGTTGAGTGTTTTGGGCGGACACCTTCCTGTTACGGTATATTTGGTGGTGACATGGAAGGGGGCAGTGATCTTGATGTGACTAGCTAACCTTTGGCCGGGTATACTAGCACTGATAGGCTGTACCAGTCCTGAGGAAATAAGGAGGAGCAGGATGGCGAGTGGGGACGGTTTCAACTATTGAAAATAATTGTATTATTTTATTAATGAAATTTTAATATGACTGTTAATAAACCTGCTTTTCTGACTTACATTCCTTTCTTGTATATTTTATAAATTGATTCTGGTTACGGGGACTTAGTGTCTCACCCCGTGGTATTAATATTTTTCAGGCGAGACCTTTTATCAGAATAGTGGTTCAGGAAAGCAGGCAAAGGCATAAGCGTTAGTAGCTTTGTATGCCTCTGGAACTTTTGGGAATTTTAATGTTTGTATATTGCCATAATAGGATCATCATATTATGTCATATTCAAATTTTATTTTGAATATTTATCTTGGTAACTGTTTGTATAAGATATTTGTGCTGGAATTACATTATGAAAGAATGCGGACTAGTGGGCTGGGTTATAAACCGTGTGATATAAAGTTTTTGAAAAAAAAAATCATGGGTATTTGTTTAATAATTGTTAATTAAGTTAAAAGCCTTGTTTAGTAGAAAGGGGAGGTCACACCACCCTGACCTGTTTTGGGTTGTCTTGGCCTATGCCTAACCTGTGGCATGAAACAGGCCTTTTTTTCAGGTCTGTGCCTGGCCTGTTTGAGGCCTGGCCTGGTCTAAAGCCTGTTAAAAGGCCTGATTTTTTGTCAACAGGCTAACAGGCTTCAAGAACAGGCCTGAAACAGGCCATAGCCTAAAACAGGCCAAAAAGAGGCCTAAACATAAAATATATCATAAATTACAAAAATCAATTAAAATCATCTCAAATACAAAAAAAAAAATATTACAATCTAATTAATTAAGGCACAACCTAATAATACAACAATTTAGTAAATATGAAATGTATATTATTATAATAATTCTTCAACACCAACAAGATGAAGCATACCCACTAATCACAAAACATCAAATCTTCAACATGATTTCTTCTTCTTTCTCAAACACCTTGAAAATAATAAATAAAATGTATATTAGTATATCATAATATAATTTAACAAGAAATATTTATAATAGATGGTATAATTTGATCAATGCAAAAATAGTACCTTCGGTTTCTTCTTCAAACCATACTTATTGCGAAGCCAATCCCCGCCACAAATAAGTGCTTCAATTGATTCTTCATTCAATTTAGAACGATACTCATCAATGACTCTACCTCCAGCATTAAATGTGGACTCTGATGCTATAGTTGAAATTGGAATAGCTAATATGTTGGCAGCCATTTTAGATAAAATATTATACTTTAAACTATTATTTTTCCACCATTCCAAGGCATTGAAGGAGTTAGGATTACCATCAGGAAGAGAAACGCCCTCCTCAAGGTAAGCTTCCAATTATGACTTCATTGGGGGAATTGCTTGCTTTTCATGAACAATGCTCATGATTTGGTCAAATCCTGTAACAATAAAAGAACCACATGCATTGGCAGAAGAATTGTTACCAGCATTATCAACCTCATCACTAGCAGTTGTCACTCCATTATACATGCCAACATACTCATCATACAAGGATCCCAGAGCACTAACCACTTTTGCAACATTATCAGAAGCCATATAATCAGGCTTATAAAGAACAGGAAAGCAATAATTAATAACGTATAATTTGAACCTAGGATCCAAAACACTTGCAATAGCCATTAGCAAATTGCATTCACTCCAATATTTGTCAAACTTTTCTTTCATTGAGACTGCCATATCTCTTATGAAAAAATCTCTATCTTCTGTGGCATCATCAATTACTTGTTTCACTCTCCAAACTTCAGGAAGGTACAAATTTGCAGTAGGGTACTCACTTCCTGATATGACATTGGTGGCTACATTGAACACTTCTAAAAGTTTGCAAATCTTCTCAACCTTATGCCAATCCTCTTCTGATGGTGCATAATTGTGATAAGGTTCTCTTTCCTCATAAGCAGGAAAGACAGCCTTGAACTTTAAAGCTGTAGACAACATCTTATAAGTAGAGTTTCACCTTGTTGGGCAATCAATAATAAGCTTCTTCTCCTTTAAACATTTTTGCTCAACAATATCACAAAATCCTTTCAATCTTGAATCATTATGGTTGATATATTTCACACTCTCACGAACATTATGTATAATATCCTTAATTCTACTGAGTCCATCTTGCACCAACAAGTTTAGTATGTGTGCACAACATCTAACATGAAACAAGTTACCACCCAAAGGTAATGTGCTATTAAGTGATAAGGTGTCTTTAAGAGCCCTTAAACAAGAATCATTGTATGAAGCATTATCAACTGATACAGAAAACACTTTGTTTTCAATCCCCCAAGCCTTCAAACACTTGAAAATAGCATCTGCCACATCAATTCCCCGTCTAGGAGTGGGAACTTTTACAAAACTCAAAACCCTCTTTTGTAGATTCCAACCCTCATCAATGAAATGCCTAGTGATAACCATGTATTCTGCTACTTGGTCGCTTGATTTCCACATATCAATAGTCAAACTAATCTTACTCACACCTTGTAATAAAGTCTTCAATTGTTTCTTCTCTGCCTCATATATGGCTAAACAATCACTTCTTGCGGTCTTGCGAGAAATTTTTTGAAATTCAGGATTTGCATATTGAAATCCCCACATCCAAACTTCATCCTCAATAATGTTAAAAGGATGCTCATGTACCATGATTGCGGTAGCTATTATTTCCCTCATCTTTTCATTAGAATATCTCACACCCGGTGTCACGAATGGATTAATGTTTGGATTGGAAGGTTGAAATGGAATGGTGGGTTGCTTGTTTTGTGAAGAGACATGCAACCTCCTTTGCAAGCATGCTTTGACATGTCTCCAAAGATGGGTAGTACTAGCTCCCTTTCTTGAGTATGCAAATACATTTTTGCAATACTTGCATCTACCTTTGACCCCATCATTAGTTTCAACTTGATCAAAATCATCCCAGATAGCTGAGGTTTTTCGCTTCTTCTTCTTAATGATACTATCATCCCCATCATTTTGATTGCTAGTTTGTTGACTAGAATCTGTTTGTGCTTGTTGATTGACTTCAGTAGCATTAGGTGGAACTGAATTAGATGACATTGTCTCACTCACAAACGGAGATGACATTAACTAGAATCTAAAATATAAAAAAACCAAGTAAAATCAAGCTCAATGACAACCAAACAAAATTAAATCAGATTAACCGATAATTAAAAGGAAATATTCTATGCAGCCTATTTAAATAATCTATAGTAACACTACTCGATTTGATCAAGTTGAAACAGAGAAGCAAAAATAATCATATTAACCGAGCAAAAATATTTTAAGTTTGGGACCAAAACATGCTTCATCCAAGAAAGTTCGTTATTTCTACTTGCACTGACAATATTTTCTACCAGCCTTGCTTGAAAGGTCTCGGGGCAGCCTACCTATCTCCTAAAGTATTGGGCTCGGGTCATGTACTTGGAAATAGTGATTCTGTCGTAAGAGGTCAAATTATATATTTCTTGTGATTCCTAACCCAGTTTCTTGCTTTCTCTGAACTTGTTCTGTGATGGGCTAATGGTTTACTTTGCCTACTGTTCCCATGGTCATTGGTAAGTGAAGAGTTTTGCGGGCACTAACTTCCTTGTTTCATGTCATATTAGTTCTCATAATCTTTTTCATAATCCTACAACTTATGCTAAACATATATCAGTAGAAACCTACCATGGGATAGTCCTTGAAGAATGCTAGGTTGGATGGATGTACAGCTATGAATCAATAGTGCCAAATATTCCACGTGAATATAAACATAAAACAGATCTCATCTCTCTAGTACTGGAAATATTTCTATTCATTCTTGCAATATCTAGCTAGGTTCCTTATATCGTCTTAATAATCTATAGTAACACTGCTCTTAGAAAATAATTCCAGAAATATGAGTTGCTTCACAAATTGTGTTGTGATAATGACTCCAAACATTGGTAATCGAAACAAGCTTACAGGTAGAGAAAGTGAGCAACGACAGGAGCGGAGGCTGGAGAGAACAAGAAGGAACAGTGGAACAGAGTGACGAGCAACAGTGACGACTGACGAGCAACGACGATGCAAGTCGAGCTCACAGGCAACGGCTAACAGCAAGCGAGCAGTGGTGCTCTCAGTTTCAAGGGGACGAAGAAGGTAACGGGAGTCTGAAGGACGAAGGGACAGGCGACGGCTGACTGGACAAAGACTATAGGCGGATCTGAAAGGACGAAGTGCAGGCGACGGCTGACAGGACGGCAAGCGCACAGGCGACGGCTGACGGCAAGCGTGCAGTGGTGCTCTCAGTTTCAAGGGGACGAAGAAGGTAACGGGAGTCTGAGGATGAAGGGGCAACGACTATTGATGTGTGATGATAAGTTGATGACTAATGAACTAAAACCCTAGAATAATTTAGTAAGAATTGTAATTAAAATGAGTTTATAATTTTAAAAATGTATAATATGTAACAAAGATGTGTGATGAACTAGTGGTAAGAAATCAATATTAAGTGTTGGAGGGCCATGGTTCAATTCCTTCCATCATCTCCCATTCTCTTATATTTTTAATAGGTAAACAAAAAAAAAACAGGCCCAGGTCGCCTCACAGGCTAAACAGGCCTGTAAGGCGGCCTGGGCCTGGCCTGTTTGACAAAATAGGCTTTGCAAAAAGCCTGGGCCTGGGCCTGTGCCTGTAAAAGCCTGGCCTGTGCAGGCTTTTACAGGCCAGGCCACAGGTCGCCTGGCCTGTGCACACCCCTACTTGTACTGTTTAATTTCTGCCATATATTTATTTATTTGGAGCTAAGTGATAGGAAGAATATACGCTTCGCTCTTCCTAACCATTTTTGCTATGAAATTATCTCAAAGTTCATCTGTTAGTTAAGCCAAGTCATGAAGTCATACTCTTTCGGTGATAGAGACTATCCATCCTTCCTGGGAATTACATGATGTTCACATGCACCGACACCCACATTCATTAACCTCACTTTTTGACTCCAAGTCATAACGTGGCATACTTCACCTATTAAAGAGCCAATTCCATCCTCAAAAGAAATTGCCAAGCCTATCAAAAAACAACCTCGTGGTCTCTTTCTTCTTCCTCTTAAAGTTTTCCAAATAGTGCTCTCGATCGTATAGATATGTCCCTTGTTCCTGCTTCATCCTCTTCATCTGCTCAATCCCTCTCCAACGAGACGTATGATGTTTTCATCAGCTTCAGGGGTGAGGACACTCGCTCAAACTTCACCAACCGTCTTTATGACGCTTTCCGCAGAAAACACATCAGAGCCTACATAGACTACCAACTCCCCAAAGGAGATGTGATCTCGAAATCACTTGTCCAAGCTATTAAGAGTTCAACTATATCCGTGGTGGTGTTCTCGGAGAATTATGCTTCTCCAAGATGGTGCTTGGATGAACTCACCCATATTCTCCGTTGCAAAAGGGATCAAGGTCAGATTGTTGTCCCTGTCTTCCATAAAGTTGAGCCATCCCATGTCCGAAAACAGACTGGCCTTTTCGGGCAAGCATTTGGGAGATATGATGGAGATCTCAAGGTCACCCAACACGAGATGCAAACGTGGAAGCAAGCTCTTCATGAAGCTGCCAACGTAGCTGGTTATGACTCTCACACATTCAGGTAATTAATAAATTCATTATTTTTTTTTTCTGTTCACAAACAATGGGATTGGTAGTGATTTATGTGATGGATCAAGTTATTAAGACATCCTGGTCAATTTATGATAAATGTTTTTGTCTTCATCACACACACACACACACACACACACTAACTAACTATTTAATTTATCCTCGTTTTATTTATTGTTAATTTTTTCTCCTTCATAAATCAATTTTTTTTGTCTAAATGTGCGTTCCCTATTTTGCTTTCTATTATTCATATGTCAGGGATGAATCTGAAATGATTCAAAAGATTATGAAAGACATATTGCGGAAATTGAATCGCAAGTACCCACCTCGTGAATTAGAAGGACTTGTAGGTATTGATGACAACTGCAAAGAGATTGATTCATTGTTGGCAAACGTTGAAACCGTTGGAATATGGGGCATGGGGGGCATCGGCAAATCAACCATTGCCAAAATTATATTTTACAAATATTCTTCCTGTTATGAAGGTTCTTCCTTCTTGGATGGTGTAAGGGAAAGGTCTCAAAATGGACTTGCTGAATTACGCCGTGAGTTTCTCTCCTGTCTACTAGAGGAAGATATCTGCAATGATACTTTTAGCACTTTTCTCGAGTCTAGGCTTAGGCGTATGAAAGTATTTGTTGTTCTTGATGATGTGAGTACTGTGGATCAATTAGAAGGTTTGGTTGGAAAATATCATTGCTTTGGTCCAGGAAGTAAAATTCTCATCTCAACAAGGGACAAGCATGTGCTTGTAAGCAAAGGAGTTGATGAAATACATCAGGTTAAGGAATTAGAGAATGATCACGCCTATAAACTTTTCAACATGAATGCCTTCAAAACCGGCTGCCCTATAACAGGATACAAAGAGCTAGTAGAAAGGGTACTTGTGTATGCAAATGGAATTCCATTGGCTTTAAAAGTTTTGGGTTTATATCTTCGTGGTAGAAGTAAAGTAGTATGGGGGAGCGCTATAAGAAAACTTGAGAATAGTCCCCATGAAGATATTCAAAAGGTGTTAAGATTAAGCTACGATGGATTGGATCATGAAGAGAAGAAAATATTTCTTGACATTGCATGCTTTTTGAAGGGGGAGTTGACGGAATTTGTAATAAGTTATTTAGATAGCTTAGACTTCTCTGGAGCTCTCGGTATAAGTAGACTTCATGACAAGGCTCTCATAGATGTGAATAATGGTGTGAATTTGAAAATGCATGATTTGATACAGGTAATGGGTTTGCAAATAGCTCATGAAGAGTCTATTGATGAACCTGCAAGGCGTAGTCGATTATGGGAGTCCCAAGAAATTTATGATCTCTTGGTTAATAATATGGTAAGAAATCATCCACCTTTTTTTTTTATATCATACATAAGTTTGTGAATAATATAAATGTAATATATGATATGATGATTTACTCACTGTGTATTCTTTTCTATTTTCAAGCCATCAGAAAAGGTTGAAGGCATAAAGTTGAATGTTTCCCAAATCGGAGATATACATTTGAAAGCTGACATTTTCAAAAAGATGCCAAATATAAAATATCTCAGATTTTATTCTCTGAGCTACTATGGCTCAAGTCCTGTGCACCTTCCAAAAGGTCTCAAATATGGTCCTAATAAAATGAGGTATCTAGAGTGGTATGGATTCCCACTTAAATCTCTGCCGTCCACTTTTCACCTTGAAAAACTTGTCAAGTTTTGCATGCCCTATAGCCACCTCCAAAAGCTCTGGGACGGAGTGCAAGTATGTACGAACTTATTTGCTTTTCATGTTGTGCATTCAATTGAAATTTCTTTATAATCTCAATGAACTGTCCATCGCTATTGTTACAAGATTTTGCTAGCTTAGAAGAGATAGACCTTAATTATTCCAAACAACTAAAAGAGTTGCCGGATCTCTCTAAATGCTTGAATCTCAAAGTAGTACGACTTATGAACTGCAAAAGTTTGTACGAAGTTCATTCCTCAATTTTGTCTCTGCATTCACTTATTGAGTTGAACTTATTCGGGTGCAAGAAGCTTAGGAGTTTGAAAAGTGTTCATTTAAGATCTCTACAGCATATTCATGTAGATTGGTGCCCGAATCTGAAAGAGTTCTCAGTGTCATCTGATGAACTGAAAGGTCTACAGGTGTTTTATGAGACACCAATTGAAATCTTGCACTCTTCTGTAGCGCGTTCAAGTAAATTGAAATACCTCTCACTTGATGGCTCAAGACTTGTGGACCTTCCAAACCAATTATCTCACCTGACAAATTTGATGCGTCTTGTTATTGAGAACTGTGAAGTCGTTGATGATTTGAAGGTGCATATCTTATTTCAAGGGATGTTGTCTTTAAGAGAAGTGAGGTTGTTTGGTTGTTCTAACATAACTGAACTCCCCAACAATACTAAAAATCTTTTACAATTGGAATCTCTTACTATATGGAATTGTGGGAGGCTTCGCTCTTTACCAGAACTACCACCGTCCCTTTCAATCCTAAGAGCCGGTAATTGCGAGTCATTGGAAATTGAGCCATCTTGTAGGCCAGTAAGTGGTAGCGCCCCAAACCACTTCTCATTCCTGAATTGTGTGGAATTGAATGAACAATCACTTCACAATGTCATGGAGACTGCCTATTCAATGATTTCTTGGTATAATGCAATATATGCTTGTTCGATTTGTGTCCCTGGAAGCAAAGTACCAAAGTGGTTCAAATACAGGGGAGCACAAAGCTCCGTAATTGTTGAACTCCCTCAAATTTCAGACTTGGTGGGTGTCGTCCTCTGCACCGTAATTCGTTCTTCCTCAGAAGTTGAATATGTTTTCATGGTGAATTGCACATGCTCTGTGGAAGGTCTTCATGTGGGAACTTCACAAGAAGTCGTTATCCTGGAAGGTTAACGGATGAAATCTGATCATGTTCTCATATGGAAAGCGGACCTGGTTTGTGAAAATAGAATAATGTATAAGACGAGAGAGGCGAATGTGCAATTATCCACTAACATAAAGCTTTGCTTTGAATTCACTCCTGACAGTCAGGTGTTTTGGGAGTTCAAAGAATGTGGCATGCACTCAGTTTATGTCTCTGAAGGTCAAAAATTTGTTGCGAGTTCAAAGAATGTGCCCTGCTTCAAAATTGTAGATTCTGATAAATAGGTAACATGTTTATTATGTTTATGTTTCATATGCAACATGTATTGCTTACCTAGCTAACTCAGGTTCTTTCAATCTCTTTTAGTTGAACCAACTCTCTCCCCTACAAGATTTCCAGTCTTGTGGTATTACTTAACATCTCCACCATGAATAACTTGTTAATGTACCACCTCAGTTCTCAATGTAGGAATCAATTTATATATTTAAAGATTTAGTAAGATAAATAAATTACTTTATTATAATATATATTCTGAAATATTTATGTGTATTATTTGATTATAATCGACTAACAAATCAGACAAATTAATTTTAGAAAAAAATTATAAATATATCAATTTATTTAATGTTTTTAATCTTAAAAAGATTAATTAGCTCTCATATTAAAGATCCGTACTAAAATTAGCTGATTATCACAATAACTTAGAAATGAAAGGCATGAGGAGCATCAGATATTGCTTTTGCTAGTTGTAATAAAAAGCATTATCAACTATGAAAAGATTAAAGTATAATGTACGCCGTAACAGAGTTGGTGTGCATCTATGCCCATAAAATAACTAAGACTAGGAATTTGTAATTTGGTATAACCTTTGAACCATTTATAAAAAATTTTAACTTACAATTGTTTTTCATAAAGAAGACCATATGGAGAAGAAATGCAGTCCTTTTTGAGTTCTTGAATATTTATTTCGGCATGTCAAAATTATGATGTAATAAGAAGCTTCTATGGATATATGTCTGGTGTATTTGGTCAATTTATTGATAGTTTCATAGACTATCACTTGATAAGATAGACTTGATCTAGATATTGTGTCAAGTATTAGGATAAAGAGTGTTTTTAAGTAATGATGTTGCGGACACAAGTATCTTGTGGTTGTATACATAATGTGCACAGGCACACTCATTAACCTCACTTTTTGACTGGAAATCATAAAGTGGTAGACTCTTTTTTTTTTTGGTCCCTTTTGTGCAAAAATGGTAGACTTGTATCAAAAAAAAATGGTAGACTTTACCTCTTAAAGAATAAAAGGAAATTACATACAGGTGTTGTAGAAGAGAAATTATCACCACTATTTCTTAAAAATTAAAATCATCAAAATTGGGTTTAAAGTTCCAAGGGACCTAGGTTTGATTAAATTGAATTGTGAATTGACAATATTTGAAACAAAATATGAGAACAATTTTGATATGAGCATTTAAATAAAGTCACAAAATCTCTTGCTCATTACGCTCTCTCATCACAATCATATTAAATTTCCCTTTTGAAAAGTATGTTAGTGAAAATCTCTCTCATTTTCTTTCTTTCTGTGCATTTTGTTATTTATGTCTTTACTGAGTCAGTGGTTGACTCACTCATCTCTTTATACATTCTTTTTCAAATGGAGCAGTTTTTTTTTTTGGCCAAAGAGTCAATTTTATTAATCACAAAAAAATTAGTACAAACACCAATAGTTGAAGCCAAACAAATCACTCAGAAAAAACCTATGTATACAACCCAACGCACAAAAACTCACTAAACAAAATATAGACACCAATAGCCGAAGCCAAATTAACACTCAAAAAAACCTACCAATACAACCTATCTCTCACCTTACCCTATTCTAAAGAAACCATAAGCTATAATGCTCTTCCAGATTGCCTAACTCTTATCTAATGCCATCCCTTTCAGACTGCACCTGTTTGTCTTTATTTGGCTCACTGCACCTTACCAAGTCACGGGCCATAATGTTGCTTAAAGGAGATGGGGTCCATCTCAGCCATTCATGCTGATACATCTCCTTTGATGCGCAAACTGCTAGATAGTCAGCAGCTTTATTGCCTTGCCTTGAGACAAGTGAAAAGGACACGTCTTGCAGCGACTCCTTAAGGTGCAATATGTTTTGCACTATTTCACGACTTTTCCACTCACAACCTGTTAAACTATTTCTTGACATCATTTTATACAGTACTTCACAGTCAATTTCGATTATTACCTGGCGATTTGAGAATCGTTCTCTGTTCATCAAAGCTTCTTTCAGAGCAACGCATTCGGCTATAAAGGGAGTCTCTACCTCTATCTTTCTGCTTATCCCTCCCACAAAGTTCCCATCTTTGTCTCTACATACCAGACCCATTCCAGCTTCCTTCTTCTTCTCACAGAATGATCCATCTATATTGATCTTAATTGTTCCTTCACTAGGAGCCATCCAATTCATATGCCGTGAGAGGGTCTCAATATGTAGTCTGTACTTTTTCCTATCTGTTTAACACTATTTCTCCAGAATTCCTCAACCTGCAAATTCACCATTCTTACTACCTCCATGGCATTTGGCATTTCCTCTTTGAATACCTAGTTACATCTCTTCTTCCAGATCCACCAGCAAGTTGTGGCTAGTTTGGCTTTCCCGAATTCATCCAGTAACTTCACCCCCCAAGCATCTCATATAACTAGTCTTCGCATTTCCTCACATTCCATTTAGATACCCAAAGATTAAGTTTGCTTCCAAACCAACATTGCCTGACCCGAGGACATAAAAAGAGCATGTGTTCCATAGTTTCAACCTCTGCATTACATATTGGGCAAATAGGATCTCTAGCGCAAGATTTTCTGTGTAATGCTTCTTTAGTTGCTATTGCTCGTGCTCCTATTCTCCAGAGAAAATGTTGTATTTTTGGAGGAACAGCTGGTTTCCATATGCACTTCCATAGCTGTTTCGGGACCACATAGGAAGAACTTGGGTCCTTGATTTTCATCTCTTTTCTATTTTCCTTTGCTATATTATATCCAGATTTGACTGAATATTCCCCATCCCTGCTAGCTAGCCAGATCACCCGATCCTCTTTCTCAATCATCGGAATCGGGATTTTCAGTATCCTGTCTTTCTCTTCTTGGGAGATCTTGTTTGCAATGCTGCTCAGATTCCATCTTCCTTCCACTATCAAACTTGCCACTATCCTTTTCTTCTCATCCTCTGTGAGATCATTAGCTTGTAGCTTTATGACCTCTCCTCCTAGTACCCACCTATCCTCCTATATTTTGATTCTTTCCCTATTACCTACCTTCCATCCTAATTCCTCAAGAATCAGGTCTCTCCCCTCCAACAGACTCGACCAGCCCCAGGAGGCACATCTTCCTTTTTTTGCTCTGAGGAAATCACTGTTAGGGAAATATTTTGCTCATAAGACTCTGCACCATAGATCATCTGGCCTCTGCAAAAGTCTCCAGGCTGTTTTTGCAAGTAGAGCTTTATTGAAGCATAATAGGTCTCTGAAGCCCATTCCTCCATCATCCTTCCTTATGGTCATTCTACTCCAGTTCCTCCAGTGTATGGCACCTTCCTCACCCTTCTTCCCCCACCAGAATTCTGAAATTAAATTGTCTATTTCCATACATGTCTTTTTGGGAAATAGAAAGCAAGTCATCGTGTATGTGGGAATCGAGTTTGCTACTGATTTAATTAAGACTTCCCTTCCAGCAAATGAGAGAAGTTTTTGCTTCCAACCTAGTAGCTTCAACCCAACTTTGTCTCGTATGAATGCCAAGGCTACTGATTTGGATCTTCCCCATAATACAGGGAGTCCCAAGTATTTCCCCACCTGTTCTGAACACTTGATTCCCATACACTTAGAGATATTTTCCTTCACTCTCATGGGAGTGTTGGATGAAAAGAAAATGCATGATTTGTCGAGGTTTACCAACTGACCCGAGGCTCCACAGTAAACATCCAGAATTTTCTTTAGAATTTGACAATTCATTTTATTAGCATTCAGGAATAAGATCGCATCATCTGCAAAGAAGCAATGAGATAAGGTAGGAGCCCTTCTTGCTATCTTCACCCCCTTTAGCTCCTTCTTGTTGATATGGTATTGGATCATAAGTGAGAGTACCTCAGTTGCCAGAATAAAGAGATAGGGTGATAAGGGGTCACCCTGTCTCATACCTCTTCTAGGTTGAAATTCATCCACCTTTCTGCCAGCCATCTGTAAATTGAAGTTAACTGAGGTTACACACTCCATTACCCAGTCCACCCATTTTCTACATAAGCCCATTTTCAGCATCACAGCTTCGATAAATTTCCATTCCACACGATCATAGGCTTTGTTCATATCAATTTTCATAGCCAACTCATACTTGTTTCCTGTTTTCTTATTCTTCAGGTAGTGAAAAGCCTCGTGTGTGACCACTATGTTATCTTGGATCATTCTTCCTGCTATAAAAGCACGCTGGTTTGGAGTTATGATTCTGTCCATTACATTCCTCATCCTGTTTGTCAGGATTTTTGCAATGATTTTGTATGACACATTGCATAACCCAATGGATCTGAATTGGTTCACTTCCTCTGGCTTGTCCACTTTTGGCACTAGCATAATGTAGTACTATTTATTCTAGTCAAGCTCAATTTGCTCTCAAAAAATTCATGCACCATTTTGCATACCTCTAAATTCACTTCTTGCCAAGCAGATTGGTAGAATAAGGCTGGGAAGCCATCAGGACCTGGTGCTTTGTTTGCCCCCAGTTGGAACACCACTTCTTCAATTTCATCATTCGTTACACTTCTCATCAATATGGCATTGTCTTCTGTATTTATCACCTGTTGTACATACAGTAATGCCTGATCCATATCTCTGGTTTCTGTAGCTTTGAATAGCTTCTGGTAGAATTCACTAAAGGTTTTATCTATCTCTCCTCTATTTTCAATCCATCCGCCCTCCTCTTTCTTCAGTCTCAGCACCTTATTTCTTTGTCTTCTTTGGATCACACTACTGTGGAAGAATTTGGAGTTTTTGTCGCCATACTTCAGCCATCCGATTCTAGACCTCTGCCACCAATACTTCTCTTCTCCTCTCCATGCTTCATTAAGCTGCTCAATTATCTCATCAGCTTCCATCAATTTTTCATCAGACATTACCCCTCTCTGACATTCATTCAGCTTTTGCCTTAGTTGCTCAATTAGTTTCCTAAAGTTTGGAAACCTTTTCTTACTCCATTGTATCAGTTCCTTCCTACATGCTCCTAGTCTCCCTAGCAATTCATTTAGTCTATTTTCAGCCATTTCAATATTCTTGTTCCATCCTTTCCTGACTGTAGGCAAATACTCCTCATGTGATACCCAGTTTGCCTCAAATTTGAACTCTCTTGGTGTTCTTTCTTCCACATATCTACAGTCCACCAAGAGTGCATGATGATCCGAGCCTATAGGTTCTGTGTGAAACACCATCGCCTTGTCAAACTCACTTCTAAATTCCACATTACCTAAGGCACGGTCAATCCTCTCACTAATGATGGCTCCTGGTCTCTTGTTACACCATGTAAACTTTGACCCTTTGAACTCCGAATCCATTAGGCCACAATCAGATAGTAAACTTTGGAAATTAAGGATTTTCCTCATTGATCTCGGATTCCCTCCTTCTTTCTCTGATTGGGATAGCAAATAGTTGAAATCACCCACTACTAGCCAAGAGTTGTTGATGTTAGTTGCCAGCCTCCTTAGCATATCCAACACCAATCTTCTCTCTACTTCCCTTGGCGGCCCATAGACTAGGGTGATTAGGCTAAGCGCCATTTGGCTCCTCACAGTGGCTGTTACGTGAATTAGATTTCTTGACTTGTATAGAACATCCAACTCCACCTCTTCTTTCCTCCAGACCACCAAACCTCCTAATAACCCCCTTAGTTCAACTTGAATGTCTTGCAACATACCACAACTTCTACTAATTCTCCTGCTTTTTTTTGTGTTCATTTTAGTTTCCATTAGGAAGATTATTTCAGGACTGTACTTTCTCACCAAGTCCTTGATATTTCTAATTGTCAAGGTTCTTCCCAGACCTTGACAGTTCCATGATATAAGCTTCATTGCCCTTTGGTGGCTGCTAATGGCCAGCCACCTAAGCCTTCAGCATCACTTGTTCTTCTTCTTCCCTTTTTCGCTCTGAATATAAACATATCCATACCATTCTCATCATACATATTTTCCTTCATTTCCTCATCCTCCTCAATTGCTTCCTCTCCTTCATTGCCACTGTCTTTATTTTTCCTACGGCATATTTTCTTCATTCTGGCTTTGGTTTTCTTCAGATTTGTTGCATAAACAGAGATTTCTGGTTTCTTCATCATAGTGGGGCTCACTATTTTCCTTCTTTTCAACTTATCATATTCTAGGTCTTCTGTTGCTTCTCTTTTAATTCCAAGATAATTCATCTTGGTTACTACCTCAGATATGATCATCCCTGTGTAAGGCACTATTGCCATTGGATTCAGATCCTCTTCAGTCAGACTCGCATCACAATTAATCTCGTCATCATTCTTTAGAGTTTCCGCTTCTGTTTTCCCTTTCATTTTTTCTCCTTTTTCCCACTCTTTGGATTTACTTGGACCATCTTCAATTCTTCGAGGTCCTTCACTTTTCAGTTTGTTTGTTACCTTATTTCTCCTTCTTCTTCAGATTGAGTAGTTTTCTTCATCACTTTCGGAGTCAGCCACCACTTCATTCACCACCTCAACCTTCGTCTCATTCCACACTTTCTCTTCTTTATTTCTGAATTTATTAAATCTGATTCTGAAGAGGTCATCATCATTTTGTACCTGTGCCTCCTCTTCTTTCTTGGCTTTATTATCTCTGATTCTCTTTAGAGCTTCTTCTTTCTTCAATCTTGTGAATTCTGCCTCGGGCCAGTCATTGCGCATTATAATCGTAGCTTCATCTCGATTTCTACATAGCGTTGTTAGTAACCATGGACCATATCTAGGTTCCTCAGAATTGTAAGCTGATCTCAAGATTTCATATATGCAGAGACGACGATCATGGCCTATTTTGCCACAACGGAAGCAGAAACTCGGATGCTTTTCATATTTGACCAATATCCAGACATTACTTCCGTCAGGTTTAGGCATCCAGAATCCATGCGATAAGGCCTTCCTTAGATCCAATACTACTCTGGCTCGTAGAAAGCTTCGATAATGTTTGCCATTGAAGTATGGATCCTCGACCATTACTACTTCTCCAATGTATCCACCGATTGTTATCGCATTCTCCAAGTACATTACCTCCAGCGGGACATTATGTAATTGAATCCATATTGGACAGCGACCAAAGTCATATTCCTCATAGGTCTTAAATTGTGACTTCTCATGAAGGCTCAATAAATTTCCATTTATCGATCATGGTCTTCCTCGAAGTATTCTGCTACATTCCTCTACTTCATCGAATTTGAATAAAAAGGCGTTTCTGGTTACTTTGATTATATTCAATCCTGTCGGAAGATTCCATGCTTTTCGGAGGATGTATTCCATCGTCGATCTCATGCGATTTTTGTCAGCTAGCACTTTGACAATTAATACTTTCTTCAATTCATTCGATCGCCATATCAGCGGAGATGTGATCGTATTTTCGTCCATTGGTTTTTCTTCTTCACTTACTCGCCTCCACTGCCTTGTTCCACTGTTAACCAGGACCTCCGATCTTCAATGATTTCGCTATTCCCCCTCCTTACCTTCGCTCCACCATCAGTGCCTTATCACTCTCACGTTAGGTCGGAGAGAACTCTCACGCGAGTGCGCGAAGAGAACTTTTTTCTTTTATTGTAAACATGGTGAAACTTCCCAAATGGAGCAGTTAGATTATATTGCATTGTTATGTTCTGTGAGGGATTCCATGAAGTTGTGTATGATTTGTTTAGGGTTGGTAGACTAAGTGCAATTATTTAGCTTAACCTATGCGCGCGGGTCACCACTCGGATTTTGGGTCGTGTCAGTGAATCTATGCATGCCTGATCCAAGCCATCATGTAGAAATTGTTGATGCTCATCATTACCTTATCAAGCTTTTCATCTCTGCCATTCCTTCTTGTCGCCGCCCTGTCAAGTGTTAGGTCTTCATCTTTAGTCTTCCTCTTCATGTGACTTCTTCCAGGTAGGCTCTCTCCCTTCTTCAAAGCCTCTAACCTTTAGATCTTGTGTAATAATTCAAGGAAAGAAAGGCATAGCATAGAACCTTCAATATCTTCTTGACGTAATATCATTTCAAGTTACATATTCTAATCTTATATATGAATATAAGTTACAAATGCTTGTATAAAATTTACGTTTTAATTATAATCTTATATAATAGAGATATAAAATAAGTTGTTATTTCTAACATTTTCTCTAGAACCACTCTCTATCAATTTCTTGCTCATAAAAATCTGATATGAATTCATCACATAATATGATTTCAAGTTATACATTCTAATCTTATATGTCAATCTAAGTTACAAATGCTTACATATAAATTACGTTTTAATTATAATCTTATATAATATTGTGGTATAAAGTGGGTTGTAATTTACAACACTCTCACTTGTTAGTGTCAAACACACAAAAAATTGTTAATGGAAGCACTCTCACTTGTGAATTTAGTGCTGATAAAAATGTGATGTCAACTTATGACAAAATCTAAAGTGAGGTACAAATAAGACAATATGAGGTGAGACACATTAACCAAGTAGTTAACCAGAAGTGCAACATATGTCATTGTTAACAACAAGTGCATGTACAAATAAGATCATTGGTCACGATGTTAGTCGTTCATTTATCTTCTCCCCTCATTCTTCTAGTAAAATTCTTCGGCGAACAATGAGTAACCAAAGAAGCTTGGGTTACTCTATCCATCTTTGCCATCGATTGTCATTGCAAGCAACTTATCATTACAAGAATCATCACTAGTCATTATACAAAGGATCCTAACTTGTCATGGCAAGCATCATCACTTGTCATTGCAAGCCTTCTAACTCATCATTGCAGGCCAATATCCCACAAACCATGGCAACGAGAACAATTCCCTTCACTAATTCCCAATAAACTTCAAATTTACTATTACTGGGGCACAAAACATTGAATTTCAGGACTCTAGTGCTTTCCCATTGACAATCTGCATAAAATATTTTTAGAAAATAATAGATTGCTGTGAATAGAGACCCAAATCAGATAGTTAAAGGATGACCAAGGCAAATATGGGTATAAAAGAAAAGACAAGAAAAACAAAGCCATTGCAGCAACTAAATCAAGAATAGGAAATCGTGCCTGAGTTCATTCATATGAGTATAGAAGGAGATGTTATGTAGAAGTAATTTTACTAGTGTGTTTGTTTCATACAAATCCATAAACAAAATTCAATCATTTTGCCGGCATTTTCCCAGCAACCAAGCATAGCTATATAAAGGAAAAGGAAAAAAATCCAAAAAGGAAAAAGAAATACGGTAGAAAGAAGATGGGCAGATGAGACATCATTGCAATAGTTATACAAGCAGTTTGACTTGTCATTGCATGTACCCTCTCTTGTCATTGCAGCCATGCTCACCTGTCGCATTGCTAGTATCCTCACTTGCCACTACAACCATCCTCACTTATCATTGCAAGCATTCTCACATGTCATCACACGCACCCTAACTTTTCGTTGCAAGCATCCTCACTTGTCATTGCAAGCATCCTGACATATCAGTGGAATAAGATATACTTTAAGTTACATATGCTTGTATAATACATTGATTTTGGTTACAAGGATATGGAGAAAACAAAATATTAAAAAAAAAAAATGACTGTCATCTTCCACAGTTATAACATCACCAGCATTGTTCAGCTTGGATTTGGATTCTTGCAAGTCTTGGCAGTGTGGCCATCCTCATGTCATCTCCATTTCGTGGAATTCATCTTCAGCATTAGTCTTGAAGCTGATACAGCACCTGACATAGATCCAATTAGACCTGAATCAAAACAAAGAGGCCAAAACAAGAAACATGAAGGGATTATATCATAAACTGATGTAGGTAAAAGCAAGGACTGTCTAGAAAGGAAAAGACACAGTATGTCAGGGTTTTCCTCCCTTCAAAACTAGTATTGGAGATATATATATATATATATAGCAATAATATTTCCATCAAACAAGCTAATACCCCAGTCCATCAACTTCATTGTTTTATAGAATATCGTTTGTATTTGTCCATTTACCCGCAGATGCAGTGAAACTAAAATTAACCGATTGAACCAAAAACCAAAATCAAAACATCAAGATCTAGAATTAACTTGTAAGAAATCAACAAAAGACTTACCAATGTACAAGAAGGAAAATAGTAATCCAAATAAAAGAGATGAGTCAGATTTATCAATTTCTACTTGTCCCAATCGATGCTTGATGATAAGGAAGAAAAATTCTTCCACAAGCACAACAATCACTTCCAGCCTTCCTTATTACCATCTGATTTTCTTTTCTTCACTGTAAGATTTATAAAACAAGTTTCTAGTAGCTAAGAAGGAATCAAAGAGGAAACGAGATGGCTTGTCCAGGCACCAATTCCCTCCATCAAACGTCTGTTATTGAACAGTTCTAAGAGCTTCACCAGTGAGTTAGTTCCTTCTCCGTAGATGTTTAGCCAATGAAATTACATCAGGTAGAGAATAACTCCTATTCCTTTACGAAGTCAAAGAAACCCAACCAAAAAGCATATATGACAGAATGGTTCTTATGGAGATAACCATACCATCGTAGTAAGGAATTCTATTTCTTTATTATATTGCAATTTACAAGTTGCAACTCATTATTTTCAGTAAGTTTGTGACAGACTTGTGGTACTGGAATCAATGTTAAACATATGGTTGAACAAAAAAACACTTGCAATGTATTCATTCTCAACAAGTTATCATCACAATTTCAGTCCAATTGCAGCTTTTTCCCAGCGTTAAACAACGTTACTAAATCTTAGAGGTCGACGATCAGGGACAATTGATAGTGGAGAGCAGAGCATCCATACACGATCAATGAGGAGACAGACCTAATAAAGTAAAAAAAAAAAAAAAAAAAACCCAAATCTTGCCGTGAAAGCGATTGACCGAGGGGGTGAGAGATGACAATCGGTGACCACAACTACGCCAACGAGGACCAGCGACCGCAAGGAAGAAGACGACACGGAAGATGATGACCTCTGCAATGAGACGAGAGACCGTTGCAAAAACCACTGCTTCGATCGCTCTATCCTCAGTTTCAGCTTTCAAAAAATAAGGGCAAATGCGTCTTCTCAGATATCCATTTAATCTAACCCAGGTCCTCGGAATTTCATAGTAATTTGATGATTCCATTGGGATTTCATACTAATGTGTTGGATCTAATAGTAATATTTTCTCTTCTATGAAACAATTTAAAAAAAATTACATCCGGAGTTGATTCATTTAAATAGAATAAAGCTACTTATCACTTGAACCGAACTGTCATTAGTCCATGTCTAAAATTTGATGTAATTTCATCTTACTTTTAACTTCTTTAACATGTAAGTAATTTTTTTAAAGAAAATTAATCTTTTAATCCTCCTATTCTTAACTTATTTCTAAATTAATCTATAAATTATAACTTTGTAAGACTCAACTAATTTTTTTATTTGCCTAATTTATAGAAAAACAAGGATAATAATATAAAAATTAATAGATGAGAGACTGATTTATATATAAATTAAAAATTCAAGAACTGAATCATACTAATTTATAATTGAGGAATTGAATTATAAATAAATTAAAAGTTAGAAGATTAAAAGATTACTTTTCCCTAATAAATAATTGCTTACAAGTTAATGGAGTTAGTGACAAGAATAAAATTACACCCAAAAAAATATTAAGATCGTGAATACACTGAAAAATAAAACTAGAATTATAAATGTTACTTTATTCTATGATAAAAATTGAAAAAGTAAAATAACCATGGTTTTAATGGTTCAAACCCTCGATTTTTGGACGAACTTTTTTTTTTCTTTTGCATATTGGTGGTTGTTGGGTTAATATTATCTTTAATCTTATTTTTTAAATTACACAACCAAAAATACCCTCACATAAAAAATACACAAATATCTCAAAAATACAACTTTGATACTAACATTGTAATTTTATTTTTTGAAAAATTTATTTTAATTTAATTATTTATTATGAAATTTCCTGCTTAAATTTTTTTATGGTATTTTTTTTTTCTAAAACTATACCTAATCATATAGTTTTTAAATAATTCATTGGTATTACATATATTTAAGTCAATTGAAGAGTAATTAATGACTATTTGCAAAGTTTACCTTTGCAGTTAAAATGCGACTCATCCTATTTTTTTCTATCCTTCAAAGCCTTACTAAAACTCCTCTCCTCTCATGAGCAAATAACTTAGTGCCCTTTAATTAAATGATGTGTTCATATTTAATGTCAATAGTATCTTAAACATAATTTATTAATTGCTTCCAATAGGAGGATAGCTGTACTTTAGTAATAATAAAAAAAATACCACAATCTGATAGACCCAATAAAAGCCGATTAGAATGCATGGGTGAGCATATCACCATGTAGGAAATCGAAATGCACAGTAACAATCATTAAGAAACTAAACTGAATGGAATCATATTGGGTCCTGTGACCTTAATTGCGACAACAACATTTTTGGGTTGATGATACAAATTCTCAATGGGATCCATTGACATTTGACATCTTACATCTCTCGAGCCAGTCAAAAAGCAAGTAAATGCTTCGTATGTTCATAACTAAGGTCTTCAATGTTCTCAATTTCATACTCTAGATAGAACCAACATGTGAGCATACAGAGGAAGCAAGTCATCAATTCTGATTGAATTCAGCTCAGCTAGAGCAAGGCGGTTAACTAGCAGCAAGAACCTACCCCACTGTTCTTCAATTGGACTAAAAAAGTTGGCCTCCTCACAGTTTTTAAGATTAGAAGTCATACATCAAATGATGGACTCCACATGTTCGACTAAACTAGAACTTTTGAGTCAGTCTGTAGCAAAGGTTCATCTGTCCTGCTGTGTAGCACTAACATAATCCTACTTGAATTAGTCCTACTTGCATTCTACCCCCTCATTTCTCTTAATTTTTTTTTATAACCTCATTTCTCTAAATTTGATTTCTGATTCGTCTCTCTCTCTCACTCTCTCTCTCTCTCGCCATCAGTACGGTATTGATTATAATATCGAACCGCGTAATTAAGCTCCCTGATTATTTTTATACTACCAACGCGCTTCAAGGAAGCTTTATGGTTGACTTATGAAAATAATGGATTTATTCTATTCTAGCTTCGAGGAAATTGCGAAACTATTTAAAAGAAAACCGCTTGCACTGCTTCATCTTTCACTTAGACGTAACTTCTGATACCGCTTTGTGCACTTTGATGTCTGGTTTCCAGACTTGTTCGATAGGATAGATGTGGCCCTTGTTGCTGCTTCATATAGTGATTATTAATTGGTATCAAAAAATGTGAGCAGTTCGTTTGGCGAATGAACAAAGATTGTTCATTTTCTTACCCTTTAATTTATTCAGTTTTGCAGTAGTTGACAGACTAAAATAAAAATAAGTTCTCTTCATGTAGTGATTATTACTCACGTGGCTTCAAAACTTTAGGTTCTGATAAATAGGAAATATATTTATGAAAATATGCAATGCACAAATTCAATAGTGTACTGTTTTGCCTACCCAACTCTTTGGAGTTGAGCCATCTGCTATGTCTTTATCTAATATTTTTTTAATAACGCTGCTATTATAAAGTATTTTTTAGTAATCTTTTATATATCCATTATCCTAATAATAATTCTTTTTGTAGCACGCAATATCTTAAATTTCTGGTGCTCATTATTGCTAAAAAATATTTTAAAAGTAAAGTTCCAGCAAAAATATTTTATGATAGGATAAAATTTACCTCCAGTTCTCTATATCCAGTCCATCAAGTCTTCCAACCAACAAGTGACATCTGGATTCATTAACCCATCATCATTTAACGCTGTGACTCATTTGGATGTGGCCGTCAACTTTCAATTTTCATTGCAAGCATGAGTCATTTTCTCCTCTGTTTCGCGCAATATCCTTTTTCCTCTTGGATGTGAACCTTTATTTGATATCTCTTCAAATCCAAACTTCAAAAGCTTCAACTCTTCGCTACAGTAAATATAAATATGGGATCCGGCCAAGCTTAATCTTAGTTTCATTTTTTGTAAAATCATAAACTTTTAGAATTTTCTCCTTGAGCTTTAAGTACTGCAAGTAGCATCCACGAAATGGGTTGTGAGAAGACCCAATTAACCCCTCTATTTCTCTCTCGTCAACCATCAATTAATTATTGACTGGCAGTGGCAAAATGCAGTTGGAAATTAATACACTCCAATAAAACCTATTGAAGGATAATTGCAGCCCAAAAATTGGAAAAAAGGGTTTGAGGAATTCATAACTAAGTATGCGGTTGGTGATGGCGGTGAAGACAGCAGTGGGCCTCCATCGTTGGTTGTCTTTATCTATGCTTGTGAGGAATTCATAACTCACAGCGTTAAATGATGACCTTATTAATAAATCCAAGTGGCACTTATTGATTGAAAGACCGGATAGACTGGATATAGAGAATTTGATGTAAGTTTTATTTATTCTTTATATACTGGGTTCTATTGAAAAATATTTTGGGATACTATACGAATCACAAATTAGTTTAATATATTAAGTGTTGATGAGAAAAATAATAATATATCTTAACTCAATTAAAAATAGATAAGATTACAGGTGCTCGCATGTTCATTTTCCCCTTCGTATTGTGCGTGTGTGGCGGAATAGCGTGTGAATGCACAATGTTGACTTGTGAGAGCAAAAGAAGGTTTTTTTCTCTCTCTCCTATAAACAGTAAAATATATTCCCTATATACTACACTTCAAAAAAAATTTACCCATATACTATATTTTTGTTAAAGTCGTTCACTTATAAAGAAAAATTAATTCTAAACAAGCTACTTATATATGACGGAGCATAGTCCTTTCAAGCTCGTTTGAATGACATCCCCTTAGCTAATTTAGATGGATTCAGAGCATGTTTGGGTGAAGTTACAAGACCATGTTTTTGAGTGAGTCACACAAACATTATCAAATTCTCCACAATAACTTTTAACCATCAAAAACCATGATGTGGGGGTGGAAACCATGGTTTTCCACAAAGCTATTCCTTCCAACTTTATAGACATGTCATGTCTATTTTAAAAGACAGTGCATTTACAATTTGTCTCTTTTTTAAATTTTAAAAGGAAAGTGAATAAATTTGAAATTGAAAAATAACTTCAACATTAATTCAATATCCCTTTCCCCTTTTATTAGATCTTCAACAACCTTATCACTCTTAAACAACTTTCAATCAAAAAACAAAATAAATTTAAAAACAAAAAAAATAATTTTTAATAATTTTTTTAAATAATAATTTATTAAAAATTATTTATTTTTCGTTTTTTAATATTTTTTATTAAAAATTATTAAAGTTGTGGAAGCCACAAAATTTTTTAAAAAAAAATAAAAAAATTAAAGTGAACGACTTTGATGAAAACAATGTTAAAATCATTCACCGCGTGAACGACTTTAACAAAAGTATAGTATATAGGTAAATTTTTTTTGAAGTGTAGTATATGAGGAATATGTTTTACTGTTTATAGGAGAGAGAGAGAAAAACTGCAAAAGAACGTTGATGGTTGTTCACATAAAAAAAAAATGTTGATAGTTGGACACTCGCTTCTTGGAAACTCCGACGCTCTCGTGGCGTGAGCGTTGCCATACTAAATTACTATTTTGCAATTTTCAATAACAAATGAAAATGGTGAACCAGATACATGTAATTTTGGATTAATTTCTGTAGAATAACTTATATATCGATTCATATATAAAAGAAGATTTAAAAAAATAGAATTCGATGAATAGTTTTTAAAAAAATTAAAATAAATTTTTAGAAAATCATAATGTTAAGGGTTGAAAGCTATTATGGAGAATATGAGAGTTGTCTCTGAAACTAAGATTTTAAAGGTAAAAAGATATTATCAATTTTGTTTGAGTATTTATTTATTCTTTTTTCAAAACCATAAAGTTCAAACCATGTTCTGGGCACCTAATCGATCGAAAAAAAGGAAATGTCGCTGTAGTTTCTGAGTTCATTCGTACTTAAACCAAGTCATAAAATTACACAATTTTGGTGCTGGAGACCGTCAAGTGTCCGTCCCTCCTTCGTGGAAATTACATGACTGTTCACGGGCACCGGCACCAACATCCATTAACCTCACTTTTTGACTCAGAAGTCGTACAGTGGCAGACTTCCCCTAAAGAATCAATTCCATCCTCAAAAGAAATTGCCAAGCCTTTCAAGACTCAATCGCATGGTCTCTTTCTTCTCCCTCTCAAAGTTCTCAATACAGCACAGTGTTCTCCCTGCCGCTCGATCGCATACATATGGCCTTCGAAGCTGCTTCATCCTCTTCCTCTGCTCAATCCCTCCCTGAGAAGTATGATGTGTTCATCAGCTTTAGGGGTGAGGACACTCGCTCCAACTTCACTAGCCATCTTTATGACGCTTTCTGCAGAAAACACATCAGAACTTACATAGATTACCAACTCCCCAAAGGAGATGAGATCTCACCATCACTTGTGCAAGCTATTGAGGGTTCATATGTATCCGTGGTGGTTTTCTCTGAGAATTATGCTTCTTCAAGATGGTGCTTGGATGAACTCACCCATATACTCCGTTGCAAAAGGGCTCAAGGGCAGATTGTTGTCCCTGTCTTCTATAAAGTTGAGCCATCCCATGTGCGAAATCAGACTGGCCTTTTCGAGCAAGCATTTGTGACACATGAGAGAGGTCTCAAGGTTGCCCAGCGCCAGATCCAAACGTGGAAGCAAGCTCTTCATGAAGCTGCAAACCTAGCTGGTTATGACTCTCATACATTCAGGTAATTAAGGGTTGGCTGAGATTGGATGATGAAACAAATAATTGAGATACTCTAGTTGATTTCTGATAATAATTTTTATGTATGTGTTCCTATTCAGTTTATCCTCTATTTATCATTTGTCTTTCACAAATCACCTTTTGGCATTATGCTTATATTTTTATCTTTGATTTGTTAGGGATGAATCTGAATTGATACAAAAGATTGTCAAAGACATATTGCAGAAATTGAATCACAAGTACCCACCCCCTCAATTAAAAGGACTCGTAGGCATTGATGCAAACTGCTCAAAAATTGAACTATTGCTAAGTGATGCTGAAACCATTGGAATATGGGGCATGGGGGGCATCGGCAAATCAACCATCGCCAAAACTATATTTTTGAAATATTATGCCCGGTATGAAGGTTCTTGCTTCTTGGAAAATGTAAGGGAAAGATCTCAAAATGGACTTGCTAAATTACGCCGTAAATTTCTCTCCCACCTATTGAACGACTATATTAGTAGTAATACTTCAACCACTTTTCTTGAGTCTAGGCTTAGTCTTATGAAAGTTTTTGTTGTGCTTGATGATATCAGTACTGTGGAGCAATTGGAATATTTGGTTGGAGAACCTCATTGCTTTGGTCGAGGAAGTAAAATTCTAATCACAACAAGGGACAAGCATGTACTTAAAAGAGTTGATTTAATACATAAGGTTAAGGAATTAGAGTTGTATCACTCCTACAGACTCTTCAACTTGAATGCCTTCAACACTGACCAGCCTATAATGGGAAACAAAGAGCTAATAGAAAGGGCAGTTTTTTATACAAAAGGAATTCCATTGGCTTTAAAAGTTTTGGGTTTATACCTTCGTGATAGAAGTGAAATGGAATGGAAAAGTGCTTTAAGAAAACTTGAGAAGAGTCCCCATGAAGTTATTCTAAAGGTGTTAAGATTGAGTTATGATGGACTGGATCGTGAAGAGCAGAAAATATTTCTAGACATTTCCTGTTTTTTTAAGGGAGAGTTTATAGGATTTGTAATCAGTTTATTAGATAGCTTTGGTTTCTGCGGAGCTATTGGTGTAAGAGCACTTCATAACAAGGCTCTCATAGATGTGGATGATGGTGGGAATTTAAAAATGCATGATTTGATACAAGAAATGGGTTTGCAAATAGTTCGTGAAGAGTCTATTGATGAACCTGAAAAACGTAGTCGATTATGGGACTCTCAAGAAATTTACGATGTCTTGGTTAATAATGTGGTAAGAAATCCATTTTTTTAATATCATACATAAGTTTGTGAATAATATAAATGTAATATATGATATGATGATTTACTCACATGTATTCGTTTCTTTTCCCAAGCGATCAAAAAAAGTTGAAGGCATAAAGTTGAATGTTTCTCAAATTGGAGATATACATTTGAAAGCTGACATTTTCAAAAAGATGCCAAATGTTAGATATCTCAGATTTTATTCTCCTAGCTACCATGGCTCAAGTCATGTGCACCTTCCGAAAGGTCTCAAATATTTTCCTAATAAAATGGGGTATCTAGAGTGGTATGGATTCCCACTTAAATCTCTGCCGTCTACTTTTCATTCTGAAAAACTTGTCAAGCTTTACATGCCCAATAGCCACCTCCAAAAGCTCTGGGACGGAGTGCAGGTATGCATGAACTTATGTGTGTTTCATGTTTTTCATTCAATTGAAATTTCTTTATGATCTCAATTAACTATCTTTCTCTATTGTTACAGGATTTTGCGAGCTTAGCAGTGATAGACCTTTGTGGTTCCAAACAACTAGAGGAGTTGCCAAATCTTTCTAAATGCTTGAATCTCCAAATAGTAGGACTTAGGGACTGCAAAAGTTTGTGCGATGTTCATTCCTCAATTTTGTCTCTGCACTCACTTGTTGAGTTGGACTTATATAGGTGCAAGAAACTTCGGAGTTTGAACAGTGTTCATTTAAGATCTTTAAAGTATATTTACGTACAAGGGTGCCAGAATCTGAAGGAGTTCTCAGTTTCATCTGATGAACTGAGAATGTTGGGGTTATATCAAACAGGAATTGAAAGCTTGCACTCGTCTGTAGGGTGTTCAAATAAATTGGAAGTGCTCAGCCTTGATGGCTCAAGACTTGTGGACCTTCCAAACCAATTATCTTGCTTGACAAATTTGACGCTTCTTCAGCTTTACAACTGTCAAATCATTGATGATTTGAAGCTGCATATCTTATTCGATGGCATGTTGTCATTAGAACAAGTGTGGCTGGGTGGTTGTTGTAACATAACTGAACTCCCCAACAATACTAAACATCTTTTACGATTGGAATATCTTAACGTATTGAATTGTAGGAGGCTTCGCTCTTTACCAGAACTACCACCGTCCCTTTCAAGCCTAGATGCCGATAATTGCAAGTCGTTGGAAATTACGCCATCTTGTAGGCCTTTAAGTGGTGGCACAAAAAACTTCTCATTCCTGAATTGTGAGCAATTGAATGAAAAATCATTTCACAATGTCATGGAGACTGCCTATTCGATTATTTCTTCTGTATGGCATAAAAATGCAGATGACATGGATGCTTTTTCTTCGATTTGTGTCCCCGGAAGCAAAGTACCAAAGTGGTTCAAATACAGGGGAGCACGAAGCTCCGTAATTGTTGAACTCCCTCAAATTTCAGACTTGGCGGATATCTTCCTCTTCACTGCAATTTGTGTTTCCTCAGAAATTAAATCTCAATTCAGATTGAGTTGCACATGCTACTTGAAAGGTCTTAAGATGGCAAGATCAGACCTAGAAGTGGATGGTCGAGAGATGAAATCTGATCATGTTTTCATATGGAATGGGAACGGCCGGTTTTTGGAAAATATAATGCATGAAACGAGAAGAGGAAATGCACAGTTGTCCACTAACATAAAGCTTTGCTTTCAATTCACTATTGAAAATGTTTGGTATATTCATAGGATTTGCAAGTTCACAGAATGTGGAGTGCACCCAGTATATATCTCAGAAGGTCAAAAATTTGTTGAGAAAATGGAAATGGAGAGGAAAAAGAAGAGGGGTCAAGATGATGTAGAGCAAGAACCGCTTCCTTCGTTTAAAAAATTCAAGTTTGATGAAATGGATACTCTACTTTGAGAATGGACATCACATGAACTCCGCCTTCTTTAGCCAAGTACGATCTCTCTCTCTCTCTCTCTCACATCTAAGGGCTGTTTGGTACAAAGAATCTATAATAATGTATTATAAAAACAAAAAACATATATACTCGATGTTATTTCTATTCTTGGAATTAACTCTTTAATTAGTCATGGTTATGAATCTTTCTAAAGTGTCCTAACATTTTCTCAAATTATTAGTCCATTTTTAAAATAATTCGGTACTTTTACTATATGTTGGAGTAAATTAAGAATATTAATTTCACGTAAGTCGAGACAAAACTCTCTCACATACTTACTTCGAATTCTGTAAAACCAAGGTTTGAAACCTAGATTTTGTTACTTCCCAAACAAATCCTAAATCTCAAAGTTTGAAACAGCCTAGGGTTTCTATGTGAAGTGAGTCATTGATGATTGGAAGCTGCATATGATAATTGATGGCATGATGTGTCCAAGAAGAGTAGAGTTGTGTTCATGTGATAATATAACCGAACTTCTCTTTCCAGCGACACCCAGCTTGTGCTAGGATTGGAATTTATTATTTGCTTCAAGGTATTGCAAGAGGCTTTGTAGTTTGTTCTTTACCAGAAGTACCATTGCAGATTGTGCCAGCTTGTAGACCTTCAAATGGAGGCAACCTTGTCGCAATATCATGGACCTAGTGGACTCTTGTGAAGTTCTTGTTCCGAGAAGCAGAGCAGAGGAGTTGTTCGGATACAGGGCAGCACAAAGCTCTGTGATTGTTGAGCTCAATGGATTTCTGCTTCTGAAATGGGCATTGCTACTTGGAATTTGGAAGGTTTTGACTGAGCCGAGGATGTTTGAAGCAGAACACACTTCACCCACTTTGTTCTTGCTATCTCTTCCTCTCTGTATCTGTAACCTTGACTCGATTCTGCATCAAAGAATGTGAAATGTTGGTTGGGAAAATGAATAAAGATTGATCTTTTCTCCCCCATTATTCAGTTTTGTTTAGTTGACAGGGTAAATTAGAAATAGGTTGTCTTCATACATTCACTAGCCTCTTGAGAGTAAATAGTTAACATGTTTATCATGTTTATATATCATATACAACATGTATTGCCTATCTAGCTAACTCTGTTCTTTCAATATCTCTTTTACTTGAACCAACTCTCTCCGTGTAGGATTTCTAGTCATGTGGTATTACTTAACATCTCCACCATGTATAACATATTAATATACCACCTCAGTCCTTAATATAAGAGTCAATTTACTTTTTAAAGATTAAGTCAGAGAAATAAATTACTTTATTATAATTGATATTCTGAAATATTTATGTATATCATTGAAGAAATATCAACTAATAAATCAGACAAATTGATTTAGAGAAAAATGATAAATATATCAGTTTATTTAGTTTTCTTAATCTTAAAAAAAATTATCTAACTCTCATATTAAACATCGAATGTGATACGGAAATTAGTTGATTATCACAATAACTTAGAAATGAGAGGCATGAGGAGAATTGGATATTGCTTTTACTAGTTGTAACTTGCAAAGAGCATTTTTAATTATATGAGAAAATTAATGTATACCGTATGCCGTATTAGAGTGGGTGCGCATCTATGCCCATATACCGTATGCCAATTATTTATTTATTTATTTATTTTTGCAAATGGAGCAGTTAGATTATATTGCATTGTTGCGTCCTGTGGGATTCCGTAACAACATGACCACTATGGCAGTGTCAAAGTCTTGTTTTGCAAAGATTATGTATGAAGTTGTGTATGATTTGTTTAGGCTTGCTAGACCAAGTGCAATTATTTAGCTTAACATATGCGCTGGTCACGACTCAGATTTTGGGTCGTGACAATGAAACTCTGCTTGCCTGATCGACGCCATCGTGTAGAAGTTGTTGACGCTCGTCATTGACTTATTAAGCTTTTTATCTCTGCCATTCCTTCTTGTCGCCGCCCTGTCAAGTGTTAGGTCTTCATCTTCAGTCTTCCTCTTCATGTGACTTCTTCCAGGTAGGCTCTCTCCCTTCTTCAGAACCTGTAACCTTTAGATCTTAAGTAATGATTTAAGGAAAGAAAGACATAGCGTAGAACCTACAATTCCTCTTGAACACACTGCCCAGCAGCAGAAAGAGGTGTAAATTTGATGAATTTAATGATCAATTCTAATTTATTTTGTTTTAAACTGCTATACATACCGGATTGTTTTGGTTGCTTTCTATTCTTCTGGAGCGGCATATTTTAAGTAGGAAAGTTTAGGCAGGGAGATTGGTTATAGTAAGCTTATTTCCATGGTAATGTCATTTGACTACTATTTCCCTTTGGATTTTTCTTGTTCACATATTGAAATATCTGAATTTTCTTTTTAGGCTCTTTTGGTGTCTAATTTCGGGCGTAAGATCAAATTCAAGTTATATTATGGATGATGGAGGAGTACAAACACCTTGCAAAGTTTTAGAGCAAAATGAGAGTATTTAAGATACCGAAGAAGGAGGGAGATAAGTGGGCTACGACTGTCCAGCACATGAGCAAAGTCCTTCCATAGATGCTAATAAAGCAAATAGGGGGCATAGAGGGTTACAGAATTTGATGGGGCAGATGGGTCCTTCCTCCGCAGATGATAAAGCTATTATGTATTTTGGAACCTTTTATGTATTTTTGGTGAATCTTAAAAGTTTAAATATGTTTGGAGCCTTTATGAATATGTGCAATTTATGTAAAAGTACATGTGATTAGTTTGTGGTCTCCGTTCATATGGTCACACTACGTAAAACAAATCATTGATAGGCAGTACCGTGTCATTGACAAGACATGGTGCCTATAAGACAATATGTCAATTGATAATTTGATATTGAATGTACCGAATTGAATTTCCCAAGTTACAGAGTGAGTATTCTTGTTTCCCAAACACTATAACTTGTTATCTATTACAATTTCAGCCCCTTGACTTGACATTGATTTGTTAGAAACTTGTTATTTGCTACAGTTTAATGTGTAAATTACTAAGGTTTAATAAATTGAGTTGTCATTTATAGTATCATAATTTATCAATAACAACATATTAATTTGATAGGAAGAATATCAGCGGCATTCTTCCTAACTGTTTTTCATGTGAAATTAACTCAAAGTTCATCTGTGATTTAGTGCATGTTTATGAATAGCTTTTAAAAGTAATTTTACGCAATCTGAAATAAGTATGTGAGTGAAGTTTTATTTCAATTTACATGAAAATATTTTAAAAAACACTTTTAAACAGTTAACCAAGTCATGAAGTTATACTCTTTCGGTGATGGAGACTGTCCATCCTTCTTCGAAATTACATAATGTTCACAGGCACTGACACCCACACTCATTAGCCTCAACAGAAAGGAAATTCGAATTTAAATGTTCAATTCAAATTTTTAAAAGACAAAGAGCTGCATAAGTCTGAATTTGAAATTTGAATTTGAATTTTATCAAAATAGTTTAAAGTTTAATATTCAATGAGTTTTAAGTAATTAAATCTAAATCTAAAATCTAAATTTTAATTTGATAGGATAAAATCAAATGTCAAATTTAAATTTAAAATCTGAATTTTAATTTGATATTGTAGAAATGAAACCTAAACAAATTTAAAATCCAAATTGCAATTTGATACGGTTGAAATTTGACACTTGCAAATTGTTAAATAAATAAAATATAAATTATTTAAAATATTTTAAATGAATATATATTTCTAATATTTCACTAAGGGTGATTATAATCATCCTATAGCTTTCTACTCTCTATATAATATCTACATCTATTCTAATTTTTTATATTTATATTGAATATTTATATTTATTTATATAAATTAAAATTTTTGATTAATTTTATTTGTTTATGAAATACTTCTTTTAAATGTACTTACGGTGTTTATTATTGAATTTGGAGAAGAGAGTTTTGCAAGAGAAAAGTTGTTTATTTTATTTTATTTTATTATTGTTCAGTATCCTTATTATATAATATCAGAAATTTTAAAATAAAGTATATCTGATTCAGTATCTTAACAAATGCAACCTTATTATTATTTATTTATTATTTTTATTTACGTTTTTAATAATAATATCTATAGCAATTTTCCTTTTTTTAAGTTTATATTTTTATAATATTTAATAATATATTATTTTAATATACTAATATTTTGTATTAAATTAATCACATTATTTAATTTTTTATATTTATTTATTTAATGATTTATCTATTTGGTTAATAAATATTCATTAATGATAATATGGTCATTTGATATAATTCGTATTTATGTTACCATTATTTTTAACCTATCAAATATAAAATTCTCTATTAAATCATTTTCAATTTTATTATTTATCAAACATGTGATGAGTTAAAAATTTTCCATTTGATTACAACTTATTCAATGTAGCTAACGGGCCCAGTTCACCAGGTACTTAAACCAAGTCATGAAGTTATATTCTTTCGGTGATGGAGCCTATCCTTCCTTCCTGGAAATTACATGATGTTCACAGGCACTGAAACATTCATTAACCTCACTTTTTGACTCCAAGTCATAATGATTCACCTATTAAAGAATCAATTCCATCCTCAACAGAAATTGCCAAGCCTGTCCAAAAATAACCGCGTGGTCTCTTTCTTCTTCCTCTTGGAAGTTCTCAATACCAAACAGTGCCCTCCTTGCTTCTTGATCGGATAGATATGTCCCTTGTTGCTGCTTCATCCGCTTCATCTGCTCAATCCCTACCCAAAAAGTATGATGTTTTCATTAGTTTTAGAGGTGAGGACACTCGGCACAGCTTCACTAGCCATCTTAATGACGCTTTCTGCAAAACACACATCAGTGCCTACATAGACTACGAGCTCCTCCCAGGAGACGAGATCCGACCATCACTTCTAAAAGCTATTGAGGACTCGTCTATCTCTGTTGTGGTATTCTCTAAGAATTATGCTTCTTCAAGGTGGTGCTTAGAAGAACTCATCCAGATACTGCAATGCAAAAGGGATCAAGGGCAGATTGTTGTTCCCGTCTTCTATGAAGTTGAGCCTACACATGTGAGAAATCAGACT
The DNA here is from genome assembly GCA_006871305.1 of Vachellia collinsii. Classification (NCBI taxonomy): domain Eukaryota; kingdom Viridiplantae; phylum Streptophyta; class Magnoliopsida; order Fabales; family Fabaceae; genus Vachellia; species Vachellia collinsii. The sequence continues at coordinate 33,982 of QFDD01001070.1, forward strand.
GGGCCTTACGAGCAAGCATTTGAGAGATATGAGAGAGATCTCAAAATTGACCAGCCCAAGATGCAAATGTGGAAGGAAGCTCTTAAGGACGTTGCAGATGTAGCGGGTTATGACTCTCAGTCTAACACATTCAGGTAATTAATAAATTCATTAATTTTATTCCATTCACAAA
>QFDD01001071.1:0-37311 GCA_006871305.1 Vachellia collinsii
TGTTCCTCCTCTCCCTTCTCTGTGCAGGATTTTTCTCCCTCTTTCCCGTGGTTGCTTCCTCCTCTTTTTATTCACTTGCTGATCTCAACTCAAAACGCGCAGCATCAATTCCGCGTTCTAATGTCGCGACGCAATATGAAGTATGTCACGACTAAAATGTCTATATGTCACGACTCTATAGGGTATATGTCGCGACACGAATCGTCCAGTGGCATTTTTACTGTGTTGAATTGCATTCTGCTCAGTTAGGCCTTGGAGTATATGCTCATCTCCCCTTTTCATCTGCAGCATAGGGACAATAAAGCCTCATTAAAGCATATATAGCTGAGGAACATAATTCACTCAATTCTTCCCTTTTTGTGCTATTATGTATGCAATGAATGACCACAAAGGTAAAATGCTCAATCTAGCCCAAATTAGAGTGATTAAGCTATCAAACATCCCAAAATGAAGCAAGAAAACCATGTAAATATTGGCGTTTATCACTCTCCTTCTGTGATTTACTGTTCCTGAATTGTTTACTCTTTGTTTATCACCTGTTGAATAGTTTTGTCATCATCAAAAAGGGGGAGAATGTTGAGATAATGTTTTTATGATGACAAATGTGTTTTTGAAATTAAGCCTTGATTGTTGGTTTTCAGAAAGTTTTTACAAAACTTCGAGTTTTAATCAAATGTTAGAACGAACTCGAGTTACATGTTTTAGAACTCGAGTAACAGTGTTTAAACGTGTGTTCAAAATCTCAAACTTTTAAGAGAACTCAAGTTTTGATTCGAGTTATATCAAAACTCGAGTTCTGGGAGTTAAAACTCGAGTTTCGGGTGTTGAAAAAGTTTTTAGAAATGTAAAACTTTCAAAAGAACTCGAGTCTGAATGAAAGCTATCTCAAAACTTGAGTTTCATGTTTTAAAACTCGAGTATCGTTCATTGGAAGTCTTTTGGTAAATCAAGACTCGCAGTGGAAACTCAAGTTATGTTGGAAGTTTTGGCAAAACTCGAGTTTTGTTTTATAGAACTCAAGTTTCGAGCTTTCAAATGGTTTTGGAAAATGAAACTTCCTTTCAGAACTTGAAGTTTCAGTGGAAGTTTTGCTAGAACTCGAGTTGTGTGTCTCAGAACTCGAGTTTCGAAGAGAGAGAAACGAAACTTCCTTCTCAACTTGAAGTTTAAGCAAAAGTTTTGTAACAACTCGAGTTTTAGGTTTACAAAACTCGAGTTTCGAGTTGAGAAAAAAATTGATTAATGAAAGTTATTTTAATAGTTAAAAAGATTCAAAATGTATGTACCAAATATTTTATTGTATAAAAGATATGAAAATATACTATACGACAATGCAACTCATGAAAGTAAAGAACCTATCAATAGTGCACGCCTTTTTAATTCCTTGAAATCCCGAATTACTACCCTATCTTAAGTTAAAACATTACACTATTGTAAATTTAATGTAAAATTAAAATAAAAAATGAAGACTATAGCAAGCAATTTATTGAACTTATTAAAACTGATTAATGAAAGTTATTTTAATAGTTAAAAAGATTTGAAATGTATGTACCAAATATTTTATTGTATAAAAGATATGAAATTATACTATACGACAAGGCAACTCATGAAAATAAAGAGCCTATGAATAGTTTTACCCCTTTTTATTATGTTGAAATCCCGAATTACTACCCTATCTTTAGTTAAAATAGTACACTATTGTAAATTCAATGTAAATTTAAAATACAAAACGTAGACTATAGCAAGCTATTTATTGAACTTAAAAAAATTGGTTAATCAAAGTTATTTTATTAGTTAAGATGATTCAAAATGTTTGTACCAAATATTTTATTGTATAAAAGTTAATAAAATATACAATACGACAATGCAACTCATGAAAATTAAGAGCGTATGAATAGTTTTATGTCTTTATAATAGTTTGAAGTACGAAATTGCTACCCTATTTTTTAATTAAATCTTTACACTATTGTAAATTTAATGTAAATTTAAAATACAAAACGTAGACTTTAGCAAGCAATTTATTGAACATAAAAAATTGATTAATGAAAGTTATTTTATTAGTTAAAAAGAATCAAAGTGTATTTACCAAATATTTTAGTGTATAAAAGTCAAGAAAATATACTATACTACAATGCAACTCGTGAAAATAAAGAGCCTATGAATAGTTTCACGTCTTTTTAATAGCTTGAAATACGAAATTACAACCCTATTTTTTAGTTAAATCATTACACTATTTCAAATTTAACGTCAATTCAAAATACAAAACGCAGACTATAGCAAGCAATTTATTGAACTTAAAAAAATTTATTAGAGAAAGTTATTTGATCAATTAAGATGATCCAAAATGCATGTCCCAAACATTTTATTGTATAAAAGATATGAAAATATACTATACAACAATGCAACTCGTGAAAATAAAACACCTATTAATAGTTTCACGGCTTTTTAATACACTAAAATCCCGAATTACTACCCCATTTTTAGTTAAATCATTACACTATTGTAAATCCAATGTCAATTCAAAATAAAAATTGTACAGTTTACAAAGAAATTTAGTTAACTTAAAAAAATTGACTAATGAAAGTTATTTTATGAATTAAAAAGTTTCAAAATGTATGTACCATTTGTTTTATTGTATAAAAATCTTGGAAATATACTATACGGCAATGCAACTCCAGAAAATAACAAGCCTGTGAATAGTTTTACATCTTTTTCATTGCTTGAAATTTCAAATTACTACCATTATTTTTGGTTAAATCATTACATTATTGTAAATTTAAAGTAAATTTAAAATACAAAACGTAGACTAAAGCAAGCAATTTATTGAACTTAAAAAAATTGATAATTGAAAGTTACTTTATTAGATAAAAAGATTCAAAATGTATGTAACAAATATTTTATTGTATAAAAGTTAATAAAATATACAATACGACAATGCAACTCATAAAAATTAAGAGCGTATGAATAGTTTTATGTCTTCATAATAGTTTGAAATACGAAATTACTACCCTATCTTTTAGTTAAATCTTTACACTATTGTAAATTTAATGTAAATTTAAAATACAAAACGTAGACTATAGCAAGCAATTTATTGAACTTAAAAAATTGATTAATGAAAGTTATTTTATTAGTTAAAAAAGAATCAAAATGGATGTACCAAATATTATATTGTACAAAAGTTAATAAAATATACTATATGACAATGTAACTCACGAAAATAAAGAGCCAATGAATAGTTTCACGTCTTTTTAATACCCTGAAATATGAAATTACAAACCTATTTTTTAGTTAAATCATTACACTATTGTAAATTTAATGTAAATTTAAAATACAAAATGTAGATTATAGCAAGCAATTTATTGTACATAAAAAAATTCGTTAATGAAAATTATTTTATTAGTTGAAAAGATTCAAAATATATGTACCAAATATTTTATTGTATAAAATTTATGAAAATATACTATACGACAATGCAACTCATGAAAATAAAGAGCCTATAAATAATTTCACGTCCTTTTAATACCTTGAAATCCTGAATTACTAACCCATTTTTAGTTAAATTATTACACTATTATAAATTCAATGTCAGTTTACAATACAAAACGTACACTTTAGAAAGAAATTTAGTTAACTTAAAAAAGTTTATTAACGAAAGTTATGTTATGAATTAAAATATTTCAAAATGTATGTACCAATTGTTTTATTGTATAACACTTATGAAAATATACTATACGACAATGCAACTCATGAAAATAAAGAGCCTTTGAATAGTTTCACGTCTTTTTAATGGCTTGAAATTCCAAATTACTACACTTGTTTTTAGTTAAATCATTACGCTATTGTAAATTTAAAGTACAAAATGTAGACTATTCAAGCAACTTATTGAACTTAAAAAAAATTGATTAATGAAAGTTATTTTATTAGTTAAAAAGATTCAAAATGTATGTACCAAATATTGTAGTGTATAAAAGTTATGAAAATATACTATACGACTATGAAACTCTCTAAAATAAATAGCCTATGGATAGTTTCACATCTTTTGAATATCTTGAAATATGAAACTACGGCCCTATTCTTTAGTTAAATCATTACACTATTGTAAATTTAATGTAAATTTAAAATACAAAACGTTGACTATAGCAAGCAATTTATTGTACTTAAAAAAATTCATTGATGAAAATTATTTTATTAGTTGAAAAGATTCAAAATATTTGTACCAAATATTTTATTTTATAAAAGTTGTGAAAATATACTTTACGACAATGCAACTCATGAATATAAAAAGCCTATGAATAGTTTCACATCTTTTTCATACGTTTAAATCCCGAATTACTACCCCATTTTTAGTTAAATTATTACACTATTATAAATTCAATGTCAGTTTACAATACAAAACGTACACTTTAGAAAGAAATTTAGTTAACTTAAAAAAATTTATTAACGAAAGTTATGTTATGAATTAAAAATTTTCAAAGTGTATGTACCAATTGTTTTATTGTATAAGAGTCATGAAAATATACTATATGACAATACAACTCATGAAAAAAGCCTTTGAATAGTTTCACGTCTTTTTAATGGCTTTAAATTCCAAATTACTACCCTTGTTTTTTGTTTAATCATTACACTATTGTAAATCTAAAGTAAATTTGAATTACAAAATGTAGACTATAACAATCAACTTATTGAACTTAAAAAAAATTGATTAATGAAAGTTAGTTTATTAGTTAAAAAGATTCTAAATGTACATGCCATATATTTTAGTGTATAAAATGAAAATATACTTTACGACAAAGCAACTCACGAAAATAAAGAGCCTATGAATAGTTTCACGTCTTTTTAATAGCTTCAACTTCCAAAATAATACACTATTTTTTAGTTAAATCATTACACTATTGTAAATTTAAAATACAAAACGTAGAGTATAGCAAGCAATTTATTGAACATAAAAAATTTTATTAATTAAAGTTATTTTATTTGTTGAAAAGATTCAAAATGTATGTACCTAACATTTTTTTGTATAAAAGTGATGAAAATATACTATACGATTAAGCAACTCATGAAAATAAAGAACATATGAATAGTTTCACATCTTTTTAATATCTTTGAATTCCAAATTAATACACTATTTTTTAGTTAAATCATTACACTATTGTAAATTTAATGTAAATTTAAAATACAAAACGTAGACTATAACAGGCAATTTTTTGAACATAAAAAAATTGATTAATGAAAGTTATTTTATTAGTTAAAAAGATTCAAAATTTATGTACCACATATTTTATTGTTTAAAAGTTATGAAAATATACTATACGATAATGCAATTCTCAAAAATAAAAAGCCCATAAATAGTTTCATGTCTTTTTAATGGTTTGAAATACGAAATTACTACCCTATTTTTTAGTTACATCAATACATTGTGGTAAATTTAACGTAAATTTAAAATACAAAACGTGGATTATAGTAAGCAATTTATTGAACTTAAAAACAATTATTAATGAAAGCTACTTTGTTAATTAAGGTGATTCAAAATGTATGTACCAAATATTTTATTGTAGAAAAGTTATGAAAATATACTATACGACAATACAACTCATGAAAATAAAGAGCCTTTAAATAGTTTCACGTCTTTTTACTAGAATGAAATTCCAAAATAATACCCTATTTTTTTTTTGGTTGCCCAGGGTATCCCCACCCGCGTGTCAGGTGAGACTAATCCCTCACTGTACTGAAGTCCATTTAAGGGGTTGACAGCTGGCCTGTGAGTTTGCTCCATACACAAATCATTACACTACTATAAATTTAATGTAAATTTAAAATACAAAACGTAGAGGTTAGCAAGCAATTTGTTGAACATAAAAAATTTTATTAATTAAAGTTATTTTATTTGTTGAAAAGATTCAAAATGTATGTACCTAACATTTTTTTGTATAAAAGTGATGAAAATATACTATACGATTAAGCAACTCATGAAAATAAAGAGCATATGAATAGTTTCACGTCTTTTTAATATCTTTGAATTCCAAATTAATACACTATTTTTTAGTTAAATCATTACATTATTGTAAATTTAATGTAAATTTAAAATACAAAACTTAAACTATAGCAGGAAATTTTTGAACTTAAAAAAATTGATTAATGAAAGTTATTTTATTAGTTAAAAAGATTCAAAATGTACGTACCAAATATTTTATTGTATAAAATTTATGAAAATATTCTATACGACAAAGCAACTCATGAAAATAAAGTCCAAATTACTATCCTTGTTTTTAGGTAAATCATTACGCTATTAGTTAAAAACATTCAAAATGTACATACCAAATATTTTATTGTATAAAATTTATGAAAATATACTATACGACAAAGCAACTCATGAAAATAAAGTCCAAATTACTACCCTTATTGTTCGGTAAATCATTACGCTATTGTAAATTCAATGTAAATTTAAAATACAAAACGTTGATTATAGCAAGCAACTTATTGAACTTAAAAAAAATTGATTAATGAAAGTTATTTTATTAGTTAAAAAGATTCAAAATCTATGTACCAAATATTGTAGTGTATAAAAGTTTTGAAAATATACTATACGACAATGAAACTCTCTAAAATAAATAGCATATGGATAGTTTCACTTCTTTTTAATATTTCGAGAAACGAAACTACTACCCTATTTTTTAGTTAAATCATTACACTATTGTAAATTTATTGTAAATTTAAAATACAAAACGTTGACTATAGCAAGCAATTTATTGAACTTAAAAAATTGATTAATGAAAATTATTTGATTAGTTAAAAAGATTCAAAATGTATGTACCAAATATTTTATTGTAAAAAAGTTATGAAAATATATTATACGACAATACAACTCATGAAAATAAAGAGCCTTTAAATTGTTTCACATCTTTTTACAAGCATGAAATTCCAAATTAATACCCTATTTTTTAGTTAAATCATTACACTATAATAAATTTAAAGTGAATTTATAATACAAAATGTAGAGTATAGCAAGCAATTCATTGAACTTAAAAAAATTTATTAATTAAAGTGATTTTATCAGTTAAAAAATTTGATTACTGAAAGTTATTTTATTTGTTGAAAAGATTCAATATGTATGTATCAAATATTTTATTGTATAAAAATTATGAAAATATACTATACGACAATGCAACTCATGAAAATAAAGAGCCTATGAATAATTTCACATCTTTTTAATAGCTTGAAATTCCAAATTACTACCTTTATTCTTAGATAAATCATTACACTATTGTAAATATAATGTAAATTTAAAATACTAAACGTTAACTATAGAAAGCAATTTATTCAACTTAAAAAAATTTATCAACGAAAGTTATTTTATTCGTTAAAAAGATTCAAAATTTATTTACCAAATATTTTATTGTATACAAGTCATGAAAATATACTATACGACAATACAACTCATGAAAATAAAGAGCCTATGAATAGTTTCATATCTTTTTAATAGCTTGAAATTGCAAATTACTACCCTTATTTTTAGTTAAATCATTACACTATTGTAAATTTTGATTTGAATTTAAAATACAAAACGTAGACTATAGCAAACAATTTATTGAACTTAAAAAAATTTATTAATGAAAGTTATTTTATTAGATAAAAAGATTCAAAACGTATGTACCAAATAGTTTATTGTATAAAAGTTATGAAAATATACTATACGACAATGCATCTCAGGAAAATAAAGAGCCTATGAATACTTTCACGTCTTTTTAATATCTTGAAATTCCAAATTACTACCCATATTTTTAGTTAAATCATTGCACTGTTGTAAATTTAATGTAAATTTAAAATATAAAACGTAGACTATAGCAAGCAATTTATTGAAATTAAAAAAATTTATCAATGAAAGTGTTGAGATAATGTTTTGATGATAACAAATATGTTTTTGAACTTATGATAAAAATTCATTGTTTTCAAAAACCTTTAAGTAATCTTAGAGTTTTAGTGAAAATGTTGGGAGAACTCGAGTTATAAGTTTCAATACTCGAGTTATATTGTATAAAAATGCTTTTGAAACCCAAAACTTTCAAGAGAGCTCAAGTTTTGATGGAAGTGTTGTCAAAACTCGAGTATTAGGAGTCAAAACTCGAGTGTCGAGTTTTGAAACAAGTTTCAGAAATACAAAACTCTCAGTAGAACTCAAGTTTGAACAAAAGTTTTGTCACAACTCGAGTTGTGTGTTACAGAACTCGAGTTTCGAGTGCTAAAACTGTTTTAGAAAATTAGAACTCTCAAAGAAAACTCAAGTTTTGATGGAAGTTTTGGTGAAACCCGAGTTATATTTTATAGAACTCGAGTTTCAGGCTCTATAGAGTATTTGAAACACAAAACTTCTTTCCAAAACTTGAAGTTTCAATAAAAGTTTTGAAGGAACTCGAGTTATGAGTAGCAGAACTCGAGTTTCCAAGAAAGAGAATCAAAACTTTTTTCTCAACTTGAAGTTTCAACAAAAGTTTTGATACAACTCGATTATGGTGAAAATAGAACATGAGTTTCGAGGTCTGAAAAATTTTTGAACTTCAAAACTTCTTTCTAAACTTGAAGTTTCAACAAAAGTTTTGATATAACTCGAGTTTTAGGTGACAAAACTCAAGTCTCGAGGTGTGAACTTGTTTAAACTGAAAACTTCCAATGAAACTTGAGTTGCAATGAAAGTTATGATTTGAAAATAATCAAAACTTGAAGTTTTAGAGTATGAAACTCGAGTCTTGAAGAACTTAAAATGTCTTAGCTTATGGAAACCTGTGAAAGCCCAAGCTTTAAGTTCTGTAACTCAAGTTTTGTCAAAACTATTATTAAAACTCGAGTTTTAACAAAAGTGCTCTAAATTCTGCTTTGTTATCTCTTCAATAACTCGAGTTCTTAGTAAGTGAAACTCGAGTTTACTTTATCTGACAGTAAGGCAGAATGTCAGACACCTTTCTTTATTCTCAAATCTTTCCTTATTCATGCAACATTTATTTGAACCTCATCTATCACGATAAATGCTCATTTACTTTAATGATTAACAGAGAATGGAATTCTGATTGCTTCACCAAAAAGGGATTCGACGGACAAAAACCCAGAAACCACTCTACCTACTGTCAGAAGCATTTTTTGTGGGAAGGTGAACGACGAGGATGAGTGTAACGGAAACTTAAATGTTTCTAACAGATAATTAATACTTCCCAACTATAAAAGGTGAAGCATTCAAGTTTCAGAGGACAGAGAACGCAACTACAAGAAATCAAATTTATTACTCTTCATCTACTTCCTCTGTTTTCATTCTCTCAGACTTCAGTGCTTTAGTGTTCATCATTAAATTCTCAGAAAGGAGAATATACTTATACATTTATTGATTCTGTGAGAGTAACTCAAGATTGGAGAATCTTGAGTGGGAAAAGACACGAGCAAAAGTGTCAGTGGGTTGAATTGAGTTAGGAAGGGGGAGAGTCTTCCTTCTGTGTTGTTGTAATATTTTGAGATTAGTGGATTTGAAAAGCTCAGAGGATTCTGTTGACTGGACATAGGTCAAGTGGACCGAACTAGGATAAATCTCTTTGTCCATTTTCTTTCATACTCTGTTTTACGCTCAAAGTTTGTGAAAATTTTTTTTGACCAATTCACCCCCCTGTCTTGGTCAAATCCTATCCTAACATTTGGTATCATAGCAGGTCTCTTGTGTAAAGGACTTAATGGTCTCAAGAGCGATCAATGGCAGGATTTGGCGAGCATGTTATCAGTGATGGGGCATTTATCACTAGACGTCCCTCATTTAACAGCCAACATTTTTCTTTTTGGAAAATCAAGTTTCAAAACTTTATTTTGGCTACTGACTTAGATTTATGGGATGTTTTTGAAATTGGGAACTTTGTTCCTCAAGAGAAAGTGAATGATGTGCTTGTTCCCAAAACTCATAGTGAGTTTGATGAACAAGACTTGAAGAAAGCCTTACTTAATAGGAAAGTTGTTATAATGGTGCAGGCTGCTTTAAATGAAGATGACTTCTTCAAAATATGCACACTCCCTTCAGCCAAACACATGTGGGAAGCATTGGAGATAGCTTATGACAGAACTAAAGCTGTGAAGGCGGGTAGAGTAAATACTCTCACAACTTAGTATGATTTACTTAGAATGAAAGAGGGAGAAACCATCACAGAATTTGAAATGAGACACACTCATCTCATTAACAAGTTGGCTGCCCTCGGAAAGACCTACGATAACTTACCCAAGTGAGAAAGATTCTCAACATTCTCACTGACAAGTGGGAAGCTAAAGTCACGACCATTGAAGAATCAAGAGGAGAATCAATGATGTCCGTGGCTGCTCTATTTGGAAGTCTTGCAGAATATGAGAGCAAATAAAAGTTTAAAAAGGAGCTTTCTGGCATAAAAGATAGAAAGAAGAAAGGCCATGATTGTCCAGAGGTTCAAGAAACTCTATAGAAAAGATCAACCTCCTGAAGATTTCAAAAAGGTGCTTTTAGCAAAGAAATTATTTGCTATGAATGCAATAAACTAGGGCACATGAAAGCGGACTGTCCTCAACTATCCCAACGGAACAAAGAAAAGAAAAAGTTCAGATCATTCAAGAAGAAGAAGGCATACATATCTAGGATATGGGGAGATAGCTCGTCAGAGGATGAAAGTGAACCTGAGGAGGAAGCCAACATTTGTCTCGTGGCTTAAGAAGAAACAAATTCAAGGACAGATAAGGTAATCATTGCTGAACCAACTTATGATGAATTATGTTTAGAATATGATGAAATGCATATTGAACTACTTAAATTTGCTAAAGAATTAGCTAGTCTAAGAAAGAAGGTTAAAGAACTTGAAAAACCCACAACAAAGGTAGTTATAGAAAACTGTCCTAAGTGTCCAACTTTGAAAAAGGAGAATGAACGTCTAAACAAGGCTTTGGAAAAGTTCACTAAAGGTAGTGAAATGCTGCAAGTCATTTTAAAGAGTCAGAAAGTGGTAAATGATCGAACTAGAATAGGATATAACCCAATTAGTGATAAAAGGAAAGGAAAGAAAAGAGACGGAGGTAAAAGTTATCTTAGATATTTCCAAAAATCTATTCATACCTCTGAACCTTTTGCATCATGTAATTATTGTAACAGAAAAGGGCACAGAACTTCCTCCTGCTACTTTAAGAAAGGAAAAACTTTGGGAACTTACAGATGGATACCCAAGGGATCACATGAGTTTAAAACATGTCAAACTAACCTCAAAGGACCAAACAAGCTTTGGGTACCCAAAACTATAACCTAAATTTTTGCAGGTATGTCTTAGAGTATCCAAGTCAAACAAATGGTACATCAATAGTGGATGCTCAAGACACATGACAGGGGACAAGAGTAAATTCATCAATTTAAAATCAAAGGATGGAGGTAAAGTAAGCTTTGGAGGAAATCAATCTGGGAAAATCATTGGAATTGGTGAAATTGGCAACACAAATGGAATACCAGTGAAGGATGTATACCATGTTGAAGGGCTTTGTCACAACCTACTAAGTGTAAGCCAAAGCATTGACAGAGACAACTGGGTCATATTTGATTCACAAGAATGTTTCATTGTCAACAAAACGGATTTGTGAATTGACAAGGAGAAAATAAACATTCAACTGCGTGCACCTAGGGACGGTAATTGCTACACTCTTGACTTAGAAAACTCTTTTGCTAATTCTTGTTTCATTAGTCAAGCATATGAGAGTTTCCTGTGGCATAAACGATTAGCTCATGTGAACATGAATCAACTTGACAAGTTAATTAAACATGATTTAGTTCAAGGTATTCCAAAGCTCAAAGTTAAAAGTGATTTGATATGTGATGCTTGTTAGATGGGAAAGCAAAACAAATCATCTTTCAAATCCAAAAATGAGATTTTAGCCAAAAGACCCCTTGAACTTCTTCATATGGACTTAATGGGTCCAGTAAGAGTAAAAAGTCTTGGTGGAAATCTTTATACTCTTGTTATAGTTGATGATTATTCTAGATTCACATGGACTATGTTTCTGTCATCTAAAAATGAAACTTTTGAAATATTTGTTGTATTTCCCAAAAAGGTCCAAAATGAGAAAGGTATGTCTATTACATCAATTAGGACAGATCATGGAGGAGAATTTGAAAATGGAGACTTTGCAACTTACTATGAAGACAAAGGAATCAACCACAACTTCTCAACTCCCAGGACTCCTCAACAGAATGGGGTCGTTGAAAGAAAGAATAGAGTCCTGACAAACATGGCACGAGCAATGATGATTGAAAAACAAATGTCACAAGTCTTCTAGGCAGATGCAATCAACACAACATGCTACATCTCTAACAGGGCCTACATCAGATCATCTCTCGGGAAGACACCATATGAGCTGTACAAGGGAAGAAAGCCAAATCTTTCCCATCTCCACATCTTCGGGAGCAAACGCTTCATTCACAATAATGGGAAGGATAATATTGGTAAATTCGATCCTAGAGCTGATGAAGGTTTATTTCTTGGATATTCAAATAGGAGTAAAGCATACAGAGTGTTTAACAAACGTACTTGTGTAGTTGAGGAATCAATACACGTTAAGTTTGTTGAAACTGAACCTCAAACAAAACCTTTGGTAGATGATGAAATTTTTATTTTAAAAGATTTTTAAAATGTGACTTCATCAGAAAATGATCCTGAGGAGGATCCTTCGGATGAACATTTTCAAACTTCTCAACCAAAGTCGTGGAAGTACATAAAAAATAACCCTCTCAATCATTTGATAAGAGAAGTGAATGAAGGTGTACAAACACGAAGAAAATTTCTAAATGAAGCACAATTTTCAGCATTCATTTCTGAGATAGAACCCAAAATTGTTGAAGAAGCTTTGTCTTACAATGACTGGATTATTGCTATGGAAGAAGAGTTAAACCAATTTGAAAGAAATCAAGTATGGGACTTGGTACCCAGTCCAAATGATCATCCAGTCATTGGAACAAAATGGGTATTCAAGAACAAACTTGATGAATCTGCAGTAATTGTCAGAAACAAAGCTAGACTGGTGGCTAAAGGATATAATCAAGAAGAAGGAATTGATTATGAAGAAACCTATGCACCAGTAGATAGATTAGAAGCTATACGGGTACTTCTTGCTTTTGCTTGCCTCAAAAATTTTAAACTTTTTCAAATGGACATTAAGAGTGCTTTTCTAAATGGTTTTATCATGGAAGAGGTATATGTTGAACATCCTCCTGGCTTTGAAGACATTTCAAAACTAGATCACGTTTACAAATTAAAGAAAGCACTCTACGGTTTAAAACAAGCTCCGAGAGCTTGGTATGAAAGATTGAGCATATTTTTTATTAACAAAGGTTTTGTCAGAGGGGAAGTAGATACAACCTTATTTATAAAATATTCACTCTAATGTGCTTATAGTTCAAATATATGTTGATGATTTATTTTTGGAGCTACTAACAATGCTCTCTGTGAAGAATTTGCTAAGACAATACAAGGAGAGTTTGAGATATCCATGATGGGAGAGTTAAATTTCTTTCTTGGACTTCAGATCAAACAAAGGAAGAATGGGATCTTCATAAGCCAAACCAAATATCTAAAGGAACTTTTAAAGAAGTTTGGAATGGAACAATGCAGAAGTTCTGACACCCCCATGAGTTCCACTGCCTTGCTTGATGCAGAAGTGAGCGGGAAGGACTTTGACATCAAGAGATATAGAGGAATGATTGGATCATTACTCTATCTCTCTGCTAGCAAACCTGACATTCAATTTAGCATGGGAATGTGTGATAGATATCAAGCTACACCTAAAGAATCACATGCAAAAAATGTCAAGAGAATTTTCAGATATCTAGCTGGAACCATTAACCTTGGAATGTGGTATCCAAAAGGTAACAATGAATACTTGTTATCATATTCAGATTCTGACCATGCAGGCTACAAAACAAATAGAAAAAGCATGAGTGGTCATTGTCAATTCCTTGGAGGGTCACTGGTGTCGTGGTTCAGCAAGAAGCAATCAACGGTATCACTATCTTCAGCAGAAGCTAAATACATTGCTGCTGCCAATTGCTGTGCACAAGTCTTATGGATGAAGCAACAACTTCAGGAGTTGGGAATGGATTTCACATAAATTCCCATCCTATGTGATAACACCACCATAAGTCTAGCCAAGAATCCTGTGCATCACTCTCGAACAATGCACATAGATATCATTTGGGATCATATTCAGAAAAAGGATGTCAAAGTCATGTTTATCCCAACTCACCAACAAGTGACAGACATCTTCACCAAGCTTATTGCCAGAGAACAATTTGTACAAATTTGGAGAGAATTGGGAATGGTGAATCCCAGTGAATTGTAAGTATTTTCTCAATTTAAATTTTAATGTTTAGATGATTGTATACTAATTTTATCATCAGAGTGTTTTCATAAAGTTTTGCAGGTCTCTGTTTTCATCACAAAGAATAGAGTAGGTTTTATACTAAGCAAAATTCAAGTTATGGAAGATGTTTTGATGATTTCCAGAAGAAAAATTTGCAAAACTCGAGTTCTATATGAAGAAAACCCGAGTTTGGATGAGATTTTGGAGCAAAAATGAAATAAAAATCACGAGACTCGAGTTGTAGAATCAAAACTCGAGTTCTATTGGTTATTTCCTGACTTAAAACTTGATGGAAGAAGAAAGTTTCCCCGAAACTCGAGTTATGGAAGACAAAACTCGAGTTCCAGAACTTCCAGAGGCACAACTCGCAACAAAACTCAAGTTTCCATAAGAGTTCAGGTAAAAACTTGAGTTTATAGGACAAAACTCAAGTTTGGGTAAGTCTTTTCATGTTCAGGGTCCCGAGACTCGAGTTTGACTAGATACAACTCGAGTTCTCATGTGGCTAGTCATCTTTGGACCCGAAACTCGAGTTTTAATGAGTAAAACTCGAGTTATAGGGTATTTTTCAGTTATTGCATGCCTGAAACTCGAGTTTTGGGACACAAAACTTGAGTTCTGTGTGTCACTGAGGCTATATTGCTCTTGAAACTTGATAAACCCTCACTTTTCTCTTTTCAAAACTCGAGTAAACCCTACCTCATTTTTCAAATTCTCAAAATAACCGTTCTAAACTTCCAAAATCTGTTTGAAACTTCTTCCCGTATGTTGCCAAACATAACCCCTCATTATTTACCCCTTCATTCGTCTATTTACACCGATTAAATCCTCACATTCTCCACTCATCACCGTCGGCACCAACTCTCAAAATTCTCATTTTCTCTGCAATTCTCTCAATCTAAAGTATGGCCCGCACCAAATGGTCACAGACAAACCCTCCAAAGTCAAAGAAATCATTAGCGAGTGGCCCCTCTTAATCTCAAGCTTCAACTCCTCCTCCTCCCAAAAGAGTCTAAATAATAAAGCCTTCAGAGGAGCAACAATCTGAGGCCCCTCTGATCAGAAAACCAAGGAAAAGCAGGCTAAAGTCTATTCTAAGTCCTAAGGCAAAGGGCAAGGCTCCAATGACATCTTTATCACAACCAGAGGCCTCTCGGGCAATGGGCTCAGATTTAGAAACAGAAAGTATTTCCCTGGCTCTCGGGTATCAGTGCCTACGAGGAAGATGAAGGCACAGAAGGGCACTCCATCAGAGACACCACAAGCATCTAGGCAGACAGCAGGAGTGGCTCCCACTGGTTTCAATGTAAGCCCTGTCTATATTAATCCTCAAACTCCTGGTGTGTTTGAAAATGGCTATAAGGATAGAGAATTGTGCCCTGCTATGATTGTTAATTTAGACTCTATTAAGAATCTGGGGATAGATGTTAAGGTATATCATGAGTACTATGAGAATTTACTCAAGATCAATATTACATACTCCCCTGATATGGTTAGGATTTTTTACAACAATATGGAGTCTACATTCTCTACAGATGCCTCAAGGAACATTATTATTCGGTCTATGAAGACCAAGATTAGGGGAGCAGATGTACATATTGCACCTGACTTGTTGAATTCATATTTGTGGACACATAATTATGATGTTGAGTTGAGGACTTTTACTGATGAGGAGGTGTTTGGGTACTTGAGGCTAGGAGAGCCATTCACTGGGCTCAATTTTGAGCTAGCTGCTATGCCTCCACTACAGAGGGTGATTTACTACATCCATACTAGATGTTTAATGAATAAAGGAAGGAATTACACCCATTTGTCATCTTCAGACTACCAGATGATGGCATCAATTATGGCCAAGGACAAGAGGAACATAGGACAGATGATTTTTTATTAGATGTGGAAGTTTAGATTCTCTAAGTCCAAGAGAATGTATGTTCCATACCCCTATTTGGTCTCAAAGATTCTGGAGCTGCACAACATTTGTCATTTGATGAAAGATCAGAAGGCACTCAATCCTCTTGAGTTCACAAAGACTCATCTTCATAGGATGAAGATTGAGGTGAGGATAGCTCTTAGGCAAACCACTGTGCAGAGCAAGTAGAGGAAGAAGACTACTTTTGGACCATCTAGAGTGCCTCAGGATGAGGCCCAATTATCAGCACCCCAGCAGCCTACCTCAGCCCCTTCCTTTGCTCAGGCTTCCATTCAGCAATTCATGTAGACTGAGTTCAGAAAGATGGGTGAAGAGTTCACTCAGACCTTTCAAAGTGAGACTCAGGTCTATGTTACCAATCTCCTGAAGGCTGCTGCTGACTACTTTACTGGGAGGACACTTGACTTGGCAGTGGCTACTCTGAAGACTTTAGTGGATTCATTGCAATCCTCAGTGGAGACAAGACTTTCCTCTCTGGAAGGGAGGATGACTTCCATAGAGGATTTCATCAGAGGTTTTCAGGCCCCTCCTCCTCCTTCAGCTGAGTCATTTGGTCCTGAGCCATCTGCATCTCCAGCTTCTGCCCCTACTCCTTCTGCTCCTAGTCATGTCTCTAAACCTTTGCTTGTTCTTGAGTACCATCCTTTATCTGAGCCTGACTAGCCTCCAGCAGCTCCTGAGCCTACCCCATCTGAGCCCCCTGTCTCTCTTGCCCCTCTTACTACCATCTTCAATATTTCTGACTCTTCTTCTCCTGAGCACACAACCTCTCCTTCTCACCCTCTTTGATTGATGACAAAAGGGGGATAAGTGGTGACTCTTGTATTTTGTATTTTTGGTTTCTGACTTGACTATGTTTTCTGATACTTGTGTTTGAATTTTATAATTAAGTTATGAGGTTTATATTTTACTAATCTTGCATTTCTTATCTTTGATTCTGAGCCTTTTAAATTGTTACTTATCTCTTGATCATTATTTTTGTCATCATCAAAAAGGGGGAGAATGTTGTGATAATGTTTTGATGATGACAAATATGTTTTTGAACTTACGATAAAAATTCATTATTTTCAGAAACCTTTAAGTAATCTTCAAGTTTTAGTGAAAGTATTGGGAGAACTCGAGTTATAAGTTTCAATACTCGAGTTATATTGTATAAAAATGCTTCCAAAACCTAAAACTTTCAAGAGAACTCAAGTTTTGATGGAAGTGTTGTCAAAACTCGACTTCTAGGAGTCAAAACTCAAGTGTCGAGTTTTGAAACAAGTTTCAGAAATACAAAACTCTCAGTAAAACTCAATTTTGAACAAAAGTTTTGTCACAACTTGAGTTGTGTGTTACAGAAATCAAGTTTTGAGTGCTAAAACTATTTTAGAAAATCAGAACTCTCAGAGAGAACTCAAGTTTTGATGGAAGTTTTGGTGAAACTCGAGTTATGTTTTATAGAACTCAAGTTTTGGGCTCTGTAGAGTATTTTGAAACACAAAAATTCTTTCCAAAACTTGAAGTTTCAATAAAAGTTTTGAAGGAACTCGAGTTATGAGTAGCAGAACTCGAGTTTCCAAGAAAGAGAATCAACACTTCTTTCACAACTTGAAGTTTCAACAAAAGTTTTGATACAACTTGAGTTTGGTGAAAACAGAACTTGAGTTTCGAGGTCTGAAAAATTTCTGAACTTCAAAACTTCTTTCTAAACATGAAGTTTCAACAAAAGTTTTGATATAACTCAAGTTTTAGGTGACAAAACTCGAGTCTCGAGGTTTGAACTTGTTTAAACTGAAAAATTCCAATGAAACTCGAGTTGCAATGAAAGTTATGATTTGAAAATAATCAAAACTTGAAGTTTTAGAGTATGAAACTCGAGTCTTGAAGAACTTAAAATGTCTTAGCTTACGAAAACCTGTAAAAACCCAAGTTTTAAGTTCTGTAACTCAAGTTTTGTCAAAACTCTTATTAAAACTAGAGTTTTAACAAAAGTGCTCTGAATTCTGCTTTGTTATTTCTTCAATAACTCGAGTTCTTAGCAAGTAAAACTCGAGTTCACTTTATCTGACATTAACGCAGAATGTCAGATGCCTTTCTTTATTCTCAAATCTTTCCTTTTTCATGCAACATTTATTTGAACCTCATCTACCATCATAAATGCTCATTTACTTTAATGTTAACAGAGAATGGAATTCTAATTGCTTCACCGGAAAGGGATTCAACGAACAAAAATGCAAAAACCACTCTACTTACTGTCAGAAGCATTTATTGCGGGAAGGTCAACGACAAGGATGAGTGTAACGGAAACTTAAATGTTTCTAACGGATAATTAATACTTCCCAACTATAAAAAGCGAAGCATTCAAGTTTCAGAGGACAGAGAACGCAACTACGAGAAATCAAATTTATTACTCTTCATCTACTTCCTCTGTTTTCATTCTCTCAGACTTTAGTGCTTCAGTGTTCATCAGTAAATTCTCAGAAAGGAGAATATACTTA
Source organism: Vachellia collinsii (assembly GCA_006871305.1). Lineage (NCBI taxonomy): Eukaryota > Viridiplantae > Streptophyta > Magnoliopsida > Fabales > Fabaceae > Vachellia > Vachellia collinsii. The sequence continues at coordinate 18,793 of QFDD01001071.1, forward strand.
GACATTTATTGATTCTGTGAGAGTAACTCAAGATTGGAGAATCTTGAGTGGGAAAAGACACGAGCAAAAATGTCAGCGGGTTGAATTGAGTTAGGAAGGGGGAGAGTCCTCCTTCTGTGTTGTTGTAATATTTTGAGATTAGTAGATTTGAAAAACCTCAAAGGATTCTAAGGATTGGACGTAGGTCAAGTGGACTGAACTAGGATAAATCTCTTTGTTCATTTTCTTTCATACTTTGTTTTACGCTCAAAGTTTGCGAACATTTTATTAGACTAATTCACCACCCTCTTGGTCAAATCATATCCTAATAGAAAGTTATTTTATTAGTTAAAAATATTCTAAATGTATGTACCAAATATTTTGTTGTATAAAAGTTATGAAAATATACTATATGACAATGAAAATCATGAAAATAAAGAGCCTATGAATAGTTTCTCGTCTTTTTAGTAGCTTGGAATTCCAAATCACTACCCTTATTTTAAGTTAAATCATTACACTATTGTAAATTTAATGTAAATTTAAAATGCAAAACATAGACTATAGCAAGCAATTTACTGAAATTAAAAAAAAATTATCAATGAAAATTATTCTATTAGTTAAAAAGATTCAAAATATATTTAACAAATATTTTATTGTATAAAAGTTATGAAAATATACTATATGACAATGCAACTCATGAAAATAAAAAGCCTATGATTAGTTTCATGTCTTGTTAATAGCTTGAAATTCCAAATTACTTCCCTATTTTTAGTTAAATCATTACACTATTGTAAATTCAATGTCACTTTACAATACAATATGCACACTTTAGATAGCATTTTAGTTAACTTAAAAAATTGATTAACGAAAGTTATTTTATTACTTAAAAGTTTCAAAATGTATGTACCAATTGTTTTATTGTATAAAAGTCTTGAAAATATACTATACGACAATGCAAATAATGAAAATAAAGAGTCTATAAATAGTTTTACATCTATTTGATTGCTTGAAATTCCAAAATACAACTCTTAATTTTTAGTGAAATCATTACACTATTGTAAATTTATTGTAAATTTAAAATACAAAACGTAGACTATAACAAGCAATATATCGAACTTAAAAAAATTAATTAATGAAAGTTATTTTATTTGTCAAAAAGATTCAAAATGTATATACCAAATATTTTATTGTATGAAAGTTATGAAAATATACTATACGACAATGCAACTCATGAAAATAAAGAGCCTATGAATAGTTTGATGTCTTTTTAATAGCTTGAAATACGAAATTACTACACTATTTTTAGTTAAATTATTACACTATTGTAAATTTAATGTAAATTTAAAATACAAACATACACTTTAGAAAGCAATTTAGTTAACTTAAAAAGATTGATTAATGAAAGTTATTTTATTAATTAAAAAGTTTCAAAATGTATGTACCAATTGTTTTATTGTACAAAACTCATGAAAATATACTATACGACAATGCAACTCCTGAAAATTAATAGCCTATTAATAGTTTCACGTCTTTTTAATAGCTTGAAATATGAAATTACTACCATATTTTTTAGTTAAATCATTACACTATTGTGAATTCAATGTCAACTTAAAATACAAAACGTAGACTATAGCAAGCAATTTATTGAACTTAAAAAAATTTATTAATGAAAGTTATTTCATTAATTAAGAAGATTCAAAATGTATGTACCAAATATTTTATTGTGTAAGAGTTATGAAAATATACTATAGGACAATGCAACTAATGAAAATAAAGAGCCTTTGAATAGTTTCATGTCTTTTTAATAGCTTCAAATACAAAATTACTACCATATTATTTTGTTAAATCATGACACTATTGTAAATTTAATGTATATATGAAATAAAAAACGTAGACTAAAGCAAACAATTTATTGAACTTAAAAAAATTGATTAATGAAAGTTATTTTATTATTTAAAAAGATTCAAAATGTATGTACCTAATATTTTATTGTATAAAAGTTGTGAAAATATACTCTACGACGGTGCAACTCATGAAAATAAAGAGCCAATGAATAGTTTCACATCTTTTTAATAGCTTGAAATACCTAATTATTACCCTATTTTTTAGTTAAATCATTGCACTATTCTAAATTTAATATAAATTTAAAATACAAAACATACACTTTATAAAACAATTTAGTTAACTTAAAAAAAATTGATTAGTGAAAGTTATTTTATTAATTAAAAAGTTTCAAAATGTATGTACCAATTGTTTTATTGTATGAAAGTCAAGAAAATATACTATACGACAATGCAACTCCTAAAAATAAAGAGCCTATTAATACTTTCACATCTTTTTAATAGCTTGAAATACGAAACTACTACCATATTTCTAGTTAAATCATTACACTATTCTAAATTTATTGTAGATTTAAAATACAAAATGTAGATTTTAGCAAACATTTTATTGAACTTAAAAAAATTGATTAATGAGAGTTATTTTATTAGTTAAAAAGATTCAAAATGTATGTACCAACTATTTTTGTTGTATAAAAGTTATGAAAATATACTATACGACAATGCAACTTATGAAAATAAAGAGCTTATGAATAGTTTCACATATTTTTAATAGCTTGAAATACCTAATTACTACCTTATTTTTTAGTTAAATCCTTGCACTATTGTAAATTTAAAATACAAAACATACACTTTAGAAAACAATTTAGTTAACTTAAAAAAATTGATTAATAAAACTTATTTTATTAATTAAAATGTTTCAAAATGTATGTACCAATTGTTTTATTGTATAAAAGTCATGAAAATATACTATACGACAAAGCAACTCCTGAAATAAAGAGCCTATGAAAAGTTTCACTTTTTTTAATAGCTTGAAATGCAAAATTACTACCTTATTTTTTAGTTAAATCATTACACTGTTGTAAATTTAATGTAAATTTAAAATACAAAATGTGCACTATAGCTAGCAATTTATTGAACTTAAAATAATTTATTAATGATAGTTATTTTATTAGTTAAGAAGATTCAAAATGTATGTACCAAATATTTTATTGTACAAAATTTATGAAACCATAGAATACGCCAATACAACTCATGAAAATTAAGAGCCTATGAATAGTTTCACGTCTTTTTAATAGCTTGAAATACGAAATTACTACCCTTTTTTTAGTTAAATCATTACACTATTGTAAATTTCATGTAAATTAAAATACAAAATGTAGACTATAGCAAGCAATTTATTGAACTTAAAAAACTTGATTAATAAAAGTTATTTTATTAGTTAAAAATATTCAAAATGCATGTACCAAATATTTTATTGTATAAAAGTTATGAAAATAAACTATACAACAATGCAACTCATGAAAATAAAGAGCCTATGAATAGTTTCACGTCTTTTTAATAGCTTGAAATATGAAATTACTACCAATCATTGCACTATTCTAAATTTAATGTAGATTTAAAATACAAAATGTAGACTATAGCAAGCAATTTATTGAACTTAAGAAAATTGATTAATGAGAATTATTTTATTAGTTAAAAAGATTGAAAATGTATGTACCAAATATTTTATTGTTGAAAAGTTATGAAAATTTACTATACGACAATGCAACTCATAAAAATAAAGAGCCTAGAATTGTTTCACGTCTTTATAAGAGCTTGAAATTCCAAATTACTACGATTTTCTTAGTTAAATCATTACATTATTGTAAATTTAATGTAAATTTAAAATACAAAACGTAGACTTTATCAAGCAATTTATTGAACTTAAAAAAATTGATTAATGAGAGTTTTTTTATTAGTTAAAAAGATTCAAAATGTATGTAACAAATATTTTATTGTAGAAAAGTTATGAAAATATCTATACGACAATGTAAATAAAGAGCCTTTGAATAGTTTCACATCTTTTTAATAGCTTGAAATACAAAATTACTACCCTATATTTTAGTTAAATCATTACACTATTGTAAATTTAGTGTAAATTTAAAATACAAGACGTAGACTATAGTATACAATTTATTGAACTTAAAAAAATTTATTAAATGAAAGTTATTTTATTACTAGGGAACTTCTAAAGTCATCAATGACATGACCCCCCATACTTAATGCAAATTTTAAGGACACAGTTGAGATAGGCATGGTCAGCACATGAAACTTCCTAGCATTACCTTCCCCCATGACAAAATATCAAGATTAGGATCATGATCTTCAATTAACTTAGCTTGAAGATACTTATCCACCTCTGTATACTTATCTGATTGAATCTCAACCTCATTTGGAGCTAGAAACCTATGTGCTAAAGAATTAGGATGCAAAGATGGTGTTGGGCCTGATTGAGTATAAATTTGGAATTGAGAGACACTAGTCAAACTACTACTCTCAGCTATATGGTGAACAAAATAGAAATTCAATATTCACTTCTGGTATGCCCAATCCTTATCAATCCAATGAGTAGTGAGGCACATATAGTTGGAATTCTGGTTGGAAGTCTATGTATCCATAGTGAGGGAAACATAAAATTTTATTGTTTTAAAATACCTTGCTTCTTCAAGGTACAACTTAAAGCAATATTTAGTAATTCTTGGTCTTGAGGGAACTAGGGTTATCTCCCCCGTGCAATGCGAGGGTGGATGTGATATAGCCATTCATTTCACAATGCATGCATAAAAAAATAATTGATTGAAATTTTAAACATTAAACTGTAACATGGATTGGCCTATGTGCATCAAGGCAATGTTAAGTCATGCAACAATTTTGTTCATCCAACATTACCATCATAATATTCTTAACATAACTTGAAGGTTGAACAAAATTAAATACTTCCTTGTACACAACATTTGTTGTTCTCTTCCCATCTATACCATTTTTGGCAACATATATTTTTAGACCTTCCATTGTCCTAACCCTTGACATAGCAACATAAAGTTGGCCATGTGTGAATACTAGTCTCGGTAGGTATAATCCAACATGACATAAAGACTACCCTTGACTTTTGTTTATAGTCATTGCAAATGACAAAGTTACTGGGAATTTCATTCTCATTCAGAAAGGCCATCTATTTCAGAAGGATTCATGTCCATCATATGAATCCAAACCTCTTCATTAGGCTTAGAGCCATTCAAAGTGATGGCTTCAATAATAGACTTACCTAAATACGTCACTCAAAGATGGGTACCATTGCACAACCCTGAAGCTTGGTCAATGTTCTAAAGTAACATGATAGGCCCTCCGACCTTAATAATTAATTTTTGTGATGACAATCTTGAGCTATTAATTGTATTAAGCAATTTGGTTGTGTAGAGGTTGTCAAAAGTATCATAGTCATAAGTGGACTTGCATACAAATTTACAGCTTAAGTACTCATGCTCTTCCCCTAGTAACTAGGACAATATATAATTGTTCATCTTCTTAACCAGATCAATTGTTGGAGACAAGATTGCTCTATATTGAAGTATTTGTTACAATGCAGATTGTCAACAAGATTATGATATATTGAATTAAAAATTGTTTCAATTGGGTTAACCAATGACTGGAGGAGGAATTCATGAGAGATATCAATCTCAGCTGTATCATCTATCAATTGTCCCAATTTTTCATCTCCCAAGTCCAACAACTACTATGAAAACCATTCAACCTTATCCTTAAATATATTGCCCAAAGAAGTCAACTTCATGTTTCTTGTAAGATGAAAAATTTTGCAATAATTCCACAAGTGAGAAGAACTAATGCATGCATTGACAATATATGCCCTTGTTCCTTTTGGGATGACCAAAAGTACCTGTCAGAAGTCACCACCTATGACAATGCATTTACCACAAAAGGGTAAGTTAGAGTGAATAATATCTTGTAGTGTTCGATCAATAACTTCAATGCAATAACGTTGGACCATTGGTGCTTTATCCCATATAACCAACTTAGTGCACCTTATCAAGTCTGCCAATGCAGAACATTGGCAAATAGCACATGTAAAAAATTCTCTTATATCAATTGGGATTGCAAACCTTGAGTGTGTTGCCCTTCCAAATGGCAATAAAGTTGCTGCAATTCCACTAGACGCAACTAAACGAACAATGTCTCCTTTAGCAATTAATGTTGATGACAAACCATTCCACAAGAATGTTTTACTAGTGCCACGATGACCATAAATGAAGAAGAAACCGCTAAATGAATTGTCAACTTAATACATCACAAAATCAAACATAAAATTTTGATATGGATTAATGTTTGGGAAGAACTTAGCAGAGGCAACTTGTAAGTCATGGAGATTGTAAGATATCTCTTGAATGATAAGATCATTTGAAATATCAGTGACTCTTGAAGCCATTGGGAATGGAAGGGACTGAAAGTCTTGTAAGGATTTACCATTCTTTAGCATGAAATCAATCTCTCTTAAAGCAGCTTGCTTTTTATCATGGGCACTGATGTCTACCTCTACATATACAATAGAAATTGATATTAGGTATATTAATAAGATGAATCTGATTTAGTAAAAAAATATGGGAATGGCCTTTGAAACATACGTGAGAGTGTAGTATCACCAGGTTTAATATATAGTAGCTCTTCATAAAGATACTTGGAGCATTGATTCCACACGTTAGCTGGACATTGACGACAACAACACACAAGCATGCTAATAAACAGGTTTCATAGAGCCTGACCAGATGCCCTAACAACATAATCCTTGATGGCACAAATATACTCATTATCATTTTCTAAAAGCCTTAATGCATATCATGCATCTCTGAATGTTGCATGAATATAACCGTCAACTATTTTCAGCTCTACATATGAATGCAGACCTCTGACTTTGATTAATAATATCGTCAAGTAGTATAGCTCCCCAGATGTTGGAGATACATGGGCTATCCTACCTACTGCAAATCCTTTTTACCTATGCTTCCATTATCTAATATATTTCTGGTAGACATAGTGTTTTGGGAATTCTTGGTACATTAATGTTTGTGCATATTCATCATCCATATTTCTCTTCATCCAAGCATGAAATTGGGATATCTAATAGCTCTGAAACATCAACATCATTAGAGAGACAGCATATTGTTGGTTAGGAAGATGAAAGCACAATCTCTCAACAGCAAGAAATCTATGGTGAATATCAAACCCAAATATGCACCACGAAGCTTCACAAACTAATATATAATGACAGTTATAGAAGTTATCAATCTCATCTACCATTTCATGCATGTGTTGTCGAGAGTTATTGTCAAAAAGACCAGCCACCACACTGTCATTCCCTTTGTTGATTTATTTAAATAGGTCCTTTGTTGCAGTTGATTGGTTGCATTTCTCTACATTTATATGTGGTTCAAACTTTTGGAGTAATACTACATTATATGTGACCACATACTGATTATCAAATGGAGTACCCTTGACCTCAATAAATTTCCCATATCACACCGACGATATGTTGGATATCCTTTATTGTCTATTGTCATTTAGTTATTGAATTCCTTGGGGAAATATTTGTTGCCTGTCTTGTCCTTAATGCATGGTGACGTAGGATTGTTATACCCCCAAGGACTATGAGTCATATACTTCTTCACTAATTCATACAACCTTGGTTGAATGTGCTAGTCAAGTATTTCAGCTTATATCACCCTATCAATGTCCTCTGGTGTCACAATTTTGTCACACGACTCAAGGAATAAAAGGATGTGTGCATGAGGCAAACCTCACTTTTGAAGAGTATGATATGATTGCATAGTAAGGTGACCTATCATATGAAATTTGGTCAGATCGGATAGCTAATTGAAGATCAAGCAGTTGAGAAGCAAAAGCATTCCGATGCTCAAGGTGGTCTGGTAAGAGTTAACACTTGAAGAGACTTCATGGGAAACAAAAGATGAAATAAAAGCTAAGTATCCAAAGTAATTTGACTAAGGTGTGAAAATTTCGAGGACGTAATTTATTTTAAGGGGTAGAAATGTAACATCCATGTTTTCAATAACTGAAAACAGGGGCTAAACAACAGGCTACAGATGAGTAAAGGGTCTAGAGAGTGAATAGAAGCATAAGAGATGCCAAGGGTGCCATTTTGCAAGAAAGAGAAATGTAGGGAAAAATGGTCATTTTGAGAAAAGTCAATGGCATTTTGATAATTTTGACCAAAAAATAAAAAAATGACCCCAAGCACTAGAAGGTAGAGAAAAAGTCATTGATTAGTGATTGGGGCTCAGAAAAGGTTAAATGGACAAAAATGCCCTTCGTGGGAAATTTTTACAATAATTAATATTTTGGCTATTTAACGAATTTTTAGCCAAATATTATTATTTAAATTGTCTAAAGGCCTCATAAATGTAAAGTAAAAGTGTACAAAAATAGTCTTTGGAGTGAGCTAATTTATAAAATTGTTTCCAATAGATAGTTAGAAACAATTTGCCAGAACGACAGTACGAAAAACTGAAAATCGCCTAACCAGGGTTTTTGGTAGAAAGTTAATTAAAGGCATTCTGGATGAGTTTTGAGTAAAGATAATTACCCTAACAAGTTTATGAGTTATGGGAATTTTTAAGGGTCTGACATGGCTTTAGTGATTAGAAAATTCCCGAAAAGCATTTTCGATAGCCGGAAATCAGATAACGTGAGGATATTTTTGGCAAAAGAAGATTTGGGGGACAAGAATGAGACACTTGTCATTCTCTTATCAAAGATGATAAAGTAATAAGAGATATTTTTCCAAAGCAGTAGATTTTATCAGCATAAAGTTGCTCTAGTAGTGCAAGTGGACCCCACACTCACTTAAATTCTTTTGGTCAGATTTTTAAGCCTTCTCCACCCTTGAGCCTTATTCTACTCTTTAATAGAGAAGAGAACAAGGAAAGAGCAAGAAGAGAGAGAAGGCATGGGAGAGCATAAGGCAAGAACAAGAAGAGAACTCAAGCCAAAATCCAAGGTAAGCTTATGATTTGAGCTTGAATCTTCTATGGGATTTCATCCTAGAGCCTTATTCTACTCTTTAATTGGTTTAATTTTCTCCCTAAGCTTGAGATTCAAGAGTTTCAATAGTGGTCTTGAAATATTAAAAAAATTGATTAATGAAAGTTACTTTATTAGTTAAAAAGATTTAAAATGTATGTACCAAATATTTTATTGTATAAAAGTTATGAAAATGAACCATACGATAACGCAGCTCATGAAAATAAAGAGCATATGAATAGTTTCATGTGTATATAATAGCTTGAAATTCCAAATTAGCACCCTATTTTTTAGTTAAATTCTTACACTATTGTAAATTTAATATTAATTTGAAATTCAAAACTTAGACTATAGCAAGCAATTTATTGAACTTAAACAAATTGATTAATAAAAGTTATTTTATTAGTTAAAAGGATTCAAAATGTATGTACCAAATATTTTATTCTATAAAAGTTTTGAAAATGTACTATACCACAATGCAACTCATGAAAATATAGAGCCTATGAATAATTTCACGTCTTTTTAATATCTTGAAATTCCAAATTACTACCCTACTTTTTAGTTAAATCGTTACACTATTGTAAATTTAACATTAATTAAAAATGCAAAACGTAGACTATAGCAAGCAATTTATTGAACTTAAAAAACTGATTAATGAAAGTTACTTTATTAGTTAAAAAGATTCAAATTGTATGTACCAAATATTTTATTGTATAAAAGTTATGATAATATACTATACGATAGTTTAACTCATGAAAATAAAGAGCCTTTGAATAGTTTCAGGTCTTTTTAATAGTTTGAAATACGAAATTACTACCCTATTTATTAGTTAAATCATTATACTATTGTAAATTTCATGTAAATTGAAAATACAAAACGTAACCTATAGCAAGCAATTTATTGAACTTAAAAAAATTGATTAATGAATGTTATTTTATTAGTTAAAAATATTCCAAATGTATGTACCAAATATTTTATTGTATAAAAGTTATGAAAATGAACTATACGACAACGAAACTCTTGAAAATAAAAAGCCTATGAATAGTTTCACGTCTTTTTAATAGCTTGAAATTCCAAATTACTACACTATTTTTAGTTAAATTATTACACTATTGTAAATTTAATATTAATTTAAAATACAAAACTTACACTATAGCAAGCAATTTATTGAATTTAAAAAAATAGATTAAAGAAATATATTTTATTAGTTAAAAGGATTCAAAATGTATGTACCAAATATTTTATTGTATAAAAGTTATGATAATATACTATAAGACAGTTCAACTCATGAAAATAAATGAATTGTTTCACGTCTTTTTAATAGCTTAAAATACGAAATGACTAACCTATTTATTAGTAAAATCATTACACTATTTTAAATTTAATGTTAATTTAAACTACAAAACGTAGACTTTCGCAAGCAATTTATTGAACTTAAAAAATTGGTTAATGAAAGTTATTTTATTAGTTAAAAGGATTCAAATTGTATGTACCAAATATTTTATTTTATAAAAGTTATGAAAATTTACTATACCACAATGTAACTCATGAAAAAAAGACCTTCTAAATAGTTTGACGTTTTTTTAATAGCTTGAAATTCCAAATTACTACCTTATTCTTTAGTTAAATCGTTTCACTATTGTAAATTTAATATTAATTTAAAATGCAAAACGTAAACTATAGCAAATACTTGTTTGAACTTAAAAAATTGATTAATGAAAGTTACTTTATTAGTTAAAGAGATTCGAAAAAGTAAGCACCTAATATTTTATTGTGTAAAAGTTTTGATAATCAACAATACGATAGTGCAACTCATGAAAATAGAGAGCATATGAATAGTTTGACGTGTTTTTAATAGCTTGAAATTCAAAATTAGTAACGTATTTTTTAATTAAATCGTTACACTATTTTAAGTTTTATATAAATTTAAAATACAAAATGTAGACTATAGCAAGCAATTTATTGAACTTAAAAAAATTGATTAATGAAAGTTACTTTATTAGTTAAAAATATTCAAAATGTATGTACCAAATATTTTATTGTATAAAAGTTATGATAATATACAATACGACAGGTAACTCATGAAAATAAAAAGCCTGTGAATAGTTTCACGTCTTTTTAATAGCTTGAAATACGAAATGACTAACCTATTTATTAGTAAAATCATTACACTATTTTAAATTTAAAGTTAATTTAAACTACAAAACGTAGACTTTCGCAAGCAATTTATTGAACTTAAAAAATTGATTAATGAAAGTTATTTTATTAGTTAAAAAGATTCGAAATGTTTGTGCCAAATATTTTATTTTATAGAAGTTATGAAAATGTACTATACCATAATGCAACTCATGAAAATAAGGAGCCTATGAATAGTTTCAAGTCTTTTTAATAGCTTGAAATTCGTAATTACTAACCTATTCTTTAGTTAAATCGTTACGCTATAGTAAATTTAATATTAATTTAAAATGCAAAACGTAGACTATAGCAAGAAATTTATTTAACTTAAAAAAATTGATTAATGAAAGTTACTTTATTAGTTAAAAAGATTCAAATTGTGTGTACCAAATATTTTGCTGTATAAAAGTTATGATAATATACTATACGACAGTTCAACTCATGAAAATAAAACTCCTGTGAATAGTTTCATGTCTTTTTAATAGATTGAAATACGAAATGACTAACTTATTTATTAGTTAAATCATTACACTATTTTAAATTCAATGTTAATTTAAACTACAAAACGTAGATTATAGCAAGCAATTTATTGAACTTAAAAAAATTGTTTAATTAAAGTTATTTTTTTAGTCAAAAGGATTCAAATTGTATGTACCAAATATTTTATTTTATAGAAGTTACGAAAATGTACTATACCACAATGCAACTCATGAAAATTTAATATTAATTTAAAATGCAAAACGTAGACTATAGTAAATAATTTATTGAACTTAAAAAATTGATTAATGAAAGTTACTTTATTAGTTAAAATTATTCAAAAATGTATGTACCAAATATTTTATTTTAAAAAAGTTATCATAATCTACTATACGATAGTGCCACTCATGAAAATAGAGAGCATATGAATAGTTTGACGTCTTTTTAATAGCTTGAAATTCCAAATTACTACCCTATTCTTTAGTTAAATCGTTACACTATTGTAAATTTAATGTAAATTTAAAATTCAAAACGAAGGCTATAGCAAATAATTTATTGAACTTAAAAAAAGTTGATTAATGAAAGTTACTTTATTAGTTAAAAAGATTTAAATTGTATGTACCAAATATTTTATTGTATAAAAGTTATGATAATATACTATACGAGAGTGCAACTCATGAAAATAAAGAGCCTATGAATAGTTTCACGTCTTTTTAATAGCTTGAAATTCCAAATTAATACACTAATTTTTAGTTAAATCGTTACACTATTGTAAATTTAATGTAAATTGAAAATACAAAACGTAGATTATAGCAAGCAATTTACTGAACTTGAAAAAAATTGATTAATGAATGTTATTTTATTGGTTAAAAAGATTCCAATTGTATGTACCAAATATTTTATTGGATAAAAGTTAAGAAAATGAACTATGTGGCAACGCAACTCATGAAAATAAAGAGCCTCTGAATAGATTCATTTCTTTATAATAGCTTGAAATTCCAAATCACTACACTATTTTTAATTTAAATTATTACACTATTGTAAATTTAATATTAATTTAAAATGAAAAATGTAGATTATAGCAAGCTATTTATTGAACTTAAAAAAATTGATTAATGAAAGTTACTTTATTAGTTAATTGAAATACCAAATTACTACCCTATTTATTAGTTAAATCATTACACTATTTTTAATTTAATTTTAATTTAAACTACAAAACGTATACTTTCGCAAGCAATTTATTGAACTTAAAAAATTTATTAATGAAAGTTATTTTATTAGTTAAAAAGATTCAAAATGTATGTACCAAATATGTTATTGTATAAAAGTTATGAAAATGTACTATACGATAGTGCAACTCATGAAAATATAGAGCATATGAATAGTTTGACGTCTTTTTAATAGCTTGAAATTCCAAATTACTACCATTTTTTTTAATTAAATTGTTACACTATTGTAACTTTAATGTAAATTTAGAATACAAAACGTAGACTAGAGCAAGCAATTTATTGAACTTAAAAAAATTGATTAATGAATGTTACTTTATTAGTTAAAAAGATTCAAAATGTATGTACCAAATATTTTATTTTATAAAAGTTATGAAAATGTTCTATACAACTGTTGAGATAATGTTTTGATGATGACAAATATGTTTTTGAAATTATGATTAAATTGTTTGTTTTCAGAATAGTTTAAGTAAACTTCGAGTTTTTAGTGGAATCATTGAGAGAACTCGAGTTATAAGTTTTAGAACTCGAGTTACATTATTTAAAAATGCTTTCAAAATCTGAAACTTTCAAGAGAACTCATGTTTTGATTCAAGTTCTGTCAAAATTCAAGTTCTGGGAGTCAAAACACGAGTCTCGGTTTTAGAAAAAGCTTTATAAATGCAAAACTCCCTGTAGAACTCAAGTTTGAATTAAAGTTTTCTTATAACTTGAGTTTTATGTTTTAGAACTCGATTTTTGAGTGCTGAAAGTGTTTTAGAAAATCAAAACTCTCAGAGAAAACTCAAGTTATGTTGGAAGTTTTGGTGAAACTCGAGTTTCATTTTATAGAACTCGAGTTTTGAGCTCTAAAGTATTTTTGAAGCTCGAAACTTCCTTCCAAAACTTGAAGTTTGAATAAAAGTTTTGATGGAACTCAAGTTTTGAGTTTCAAAACTCAAGTTTCAAAGAGAGAGAAACCAAACTTTCTTCACAACTTAAGGTTTTAGCAAAAGTTTCTCATATAACTCGAGTTTTGGGTTTTTAGAATTCGAGTTTTGAGCTCTGAAAATTTCTGAACTTCAAAACTTCTTTGCAAACTTGAAGTTTCATTAAGAGTTTTCATATAACTCGAGTTTTGTGTGTTAAAACTCGAGTTTCGAGAAGAAAACTTGTTTTAAACCTAAACCTTCCAATGAAACTCGAGTTGCACATAAAAGTTATGATTTGAAAAGCTTATAACTTGAAGTTTTATGAGACAAAACTTGAGTCTTGAATAGTGTGTTATATATGATTAGTTTTGATGATGTCAAATATATAAGAGCAAAAAGTTTCTATAATGTATATTGACTAACTACTATATTTAATGTAAATTTCTTATATAGTTTGGTCAATGAAAAGGAGAAAAGTTGTTTGAGTTTAATTATGAAGAATGATCTTATAAAATAAAATGGGAACATCAAGTTTCTAGCTTTTATATTTGGAATTGGAGGATGATGTGGTTAAATAACTCAATTTGTAGTTTATATATATGTTATATCATCATACATTGAGTTACATATCATCTAACCTTCATTTGGATGCTCAAAATTGTTTCTAGAAGTCAAAACTTGAGTCCTGACTCATAAACTCGAGTTAAATGAGTTTTTAAAGTTTTATGAAATAAAATTTGAAGTGAAACTCGAGTTTAGAATCAAGTTTTGGTATTTTTGAGCCAAAACTCGAGTTTTATGAAGTTAAAACTCGAGTTTTGAGCTCCTCTGTTCAGCTTTGTTTCTTTCTCAGCTCTACATGTGTTTAGTATTTTGACTATATCTCCCAAACCACAAGTCCAATTGATTTGAAAATAGTTTCAAGAACAAACATCAAATCATTTCATATGAAGGAGATATGATTTTCTAAAACTTGGTGGTCAGATTTAACGTTTTATCACTGACCTTTTCTTACTGTGGCTACCATAACTTTCGAAATACAGCATATTTTGGACTGATTATTATTTCATTTGAAATTATACTGAAAGAGCTTTCCAAGGATATCTTATTTCCAAAGTTTGGAGTTGAATTGAGAGAGTTATGGCCGTTACAAGTTGAGCTTTGTACTGAAATCTGAAACATGTGCTGAGTCATGAACAAAACTCGAGTTTCGGTCTACAAAACTCGAGTCTCGGGCTTAAATCTTGGTTTTTCACATTTCTTGCAAGAAAAACTCGAGTTTTGGCCTACAGAACTCGAGTTTCGGGCATAGAACTTGCTTTTTCACAATACTTTTGAGCAAAACTCAAGTTTTGGTCTACAGAACTCAAGTTTCGCGCATCAAACTTGCTTTTTTCACATAACTTTCAAGTAAAACTCGAGTTTCAAAAGAAGTTTTCATCACAACTCGAGTTTTGAGTATCAGAACTCGAGTTTTAAAGAGAGAGAAACCAAAACTTCTTTCACAACTCGAGTTTCAACAAAAGTTTTGATACAACTCGAGTTTTTGGAAATCAGAACTCGAGTTTCGAGCTCTGGAAAACTTCTGAACTTCAAAACTTCGTTCCAAAACTTGAAGTTTCATTAAGAGTTTTCATATAACTTGATTTTTGTGAGATGGAACCCGAGTTTCGAGAGACAAACTTGTTTTAAACTTAAAACTTCCAATGCAACTCAAGTTACATATAAAAGTTATGTTTTGAAAATCTTATAACTTGAAGTTTTGCAAATGGAACTCAAGTTTCAGGATGAAAAAACTTCTTCTAAACTCAATGTTGAGATAATGTTTTGATGATGACAAATATGTTTTTGAAATTAAGCTTTAATTGTTGGTTTTCAGAAAGTTTTTAGAAAACTTCGAGTTTTTAATGAAATGTTTGAGAGAACTCAAGTTTCGTGTTTTAGAACTCGAGTTACAGTGTTTAAAAGTGTGTCCAAAATCTCAAACTTTCAAGAGAACTCCAGTTTTGATTCGAGTTATATCAAAACTCGAGTTCTGGAAGTCAAAACTTGAGTTTCGAGTGTTGAAAAAGGTTTTAGAAATGTGAAACTTTCAAAAGAACTTGAGTCTGAATGAAAGTTATCACAAAACTCAAGTTCCATATTTTAAAACTCGAGTTTTGTTCATTGGAAGTCTTTTGGAAAATCATAACTCGCAGTGGAAACTCAAGTTATGTTGTAAGTTTTGGCAGAACTCGAGTTTCATTTTATAGAACTCGAGTTTCGGGCTCTCAAATGATTTTGAAAAATGAAACTTCCTTCCAAAACTCAAGGTTTCAGTGGAAGTTTTGCTAGAACTCGAGTTATGTATTTCTGAACTCGAGTTTCGAAGAGAGAGAAACGAAAACTCTTCTCAAACTTCAAGTTTTAATGAAAGCCTTGACAGAACTTGAGTTTCGGGTTTTCAGAACTCGAGTTTCGAGCTGAGACAAATTTTCTAAATCTCAAAACTTCTTTCCAAACTTGAAGTTTCGCTTAGAGTTTTCTTAGAACTCAAGTTTCGTGGCATCAAACTCGAGTTTCGAGAGGCATACTTCTTTTAAACTCAAAACTTCTAGTACAACTCGAGTTTCATATAAAAGTTATGTTTTGAAACTCTTATAACTTGAAGTTTTATGAAGGAAAACTCGAGTTTCGAGGGACAAAATTGCTGTAATACAAAACTCTTAAGAAAACTCAAGTTACAATGAAAGTTATGATTTGAAAACCTTCAAAACTTGAAGTTTTGCCAGATGAAACTCGAGTGTCGAAGAGCGCAAAGCATTTTGGCCTACTGGAACTCCTGGAAACCCGAGTTATAAGTTTTACAACTCAAGTTTTATCAAAACTCTTATTCAAACTAGAGTTTCAACAAAAGTTATGAGATTTTCTCTTTGAAAATTCTTCAATAACTCGAGTTTTGAAGAGACAAAACTCGAGTTCCTCAGTCTGACAATAGCGCAGTGTGTCAGCGACTTTAAACTGATTCCAAAATCTTTCCTTTTTCATGCAACGATTATTTGAATCACACCAGCCATCATAAATGCTTATCGACTTATTTATTAACAGGGAATGAAGTTCAGATTGCCTAAACAAAAAGAGATTCAACGGACAAATTCTCAGATCTTCATTCTACCTACTGTCAGAAAGTTGCCGACGTATTCAATACGGGAAGGTGAACGATGTCATATCCCAAATTTCTAGGTCTAAGAGTTTGGTAATGAGCCTAAATGATAGATGCTACCAAACTCAATTTTACAAAGTTTCTTATTAGATAAAAAGATTCTCTGGAAATTATGTTGCATTTGGCTCAACAAAGGAAAGTTAAAGGTGAAAGAAAATGAAAGGAAAAATGTGTGCAGAGGCAGAAAGAATAACGAAAGGGAAAATATGGATGTAGGAATGAAAGGATGGACTAAAATGTCATTTTGAAAAGAAAAGGACCAAAGGGGCATTTTGAATAGGGACCCAAGTGCAAAATTTGAAATTCTTGGGACCAAATTGTCGTTTTGGAAACTCAATGGCATTTTGGTAAATTGAGAAAAGTCAAGGGCATTTTGGTCAAAGTTTGACCAAAATATCAGAAAATTTTACAGAGTCCCAAAAGATAGAGAAAAATTCACTGATCAGTAATTGAGGCCCGGTTTAAGTAATAATGACATAAATAACCTTTGCGGGAATTTTAAAGGTTATTTAATATTTGGCTATTTAATAAAATAATTAGTCAAAAATGATTATTTAAAATATCTAGAGGCCTCAAATAATTGGTTTTAAAGTGAGGAAAAATATCTCAAGAATTGTAGTATTTTATAAAATTGATTCCAAGAGAAAGTCAGAAGCAATTTGCTGGAACGGAAAGAAAAGGCTCGGAAAAACCCCGAATTAGGTTTTTCTTCAGAAATTAATTAAAGGCACATCCGGAATGAGAATTGAGGAAGGAAAAATGATTAAAAGAGCAGAGGAATTATTGGAATTTTTAAGAACGTTAAATTGGCCCAGTGATCAGAAAATCCCCGAAAAGCATTTTCGGAAGAAAATTTTCGGGTAAAGTAATCTTGCTTTCATAAAGGAGATTTTGGGGCTTGAGAATGTGCCACTTGGTCTCTTCATATTCAAAGAGGAAAAACAAGAAGAGATATTAACTTGAAGTGGTAGATTACATCAGTGTAAAGTTACTCTATCAGTACAAATGGACCCCACAAGCTTTAAGTGACTTGGGCATATTTTTAAAACAGCTTCCAGCCCATTTTCTCTGCCATTTTCGAACAGAAACAGAGGAAAAGAAGCAGCAAAAGTCGTGCACTTCAAGGAGGAAGAAGGAGAAGGATTTCCAAGCCAAATTCAAGGTAGGAACTCAATTTCTTCTCTAGAATTGATCTATGAGCTCCATTTCTCCTTTTAATCGGTGCAATTTTTCCTTTGGTGCTGTGATTCAAGAGATTCAAGAGAGGGTTTTGAAAAGGGGTGATCTGACCAAGTTTTACTACTGTAATTCATGTCTGATTGCATAATTTTATAGAAATTAACTGGTTTAAAATGCATGTTTTGATGTGAATCGTAGTAGTATGCATTTATGGATTTTATTTCTCTTTAGGCATTGTTTGTTAATGTAAAAATATCTAATTGTGCATTATTTTAATTAATCCTCATAAGTGAGTTGAGATTAGATTTTACAAGAGCCAAAAATGATTTTTCAGGTCAAGGAGTCAAGAGGAAAATGCCTAATGAGGGCTCAAATTTGAGGAAATAGTTGTGAAATGGCCAACTAAATGAAGCTGCGCGTTTTGGCTTTCAGGTCGCGAC
>QFDD01001072.1:0-23505 GCA_006871305.1 Vachellia collinsii
GACCATGGCCTTCTCTAATGTGGTTGGTGCTCTGAAAGAAATCAGCTGCTTCGACCGCCCTCTGGCCTACATTGCTTGTTTTACATGTGGACACCCTCATGTCTGTTTACAGCTTCCAGTGATTCTGAATATGACCTTCAAATATCAGTTTTTCTTCTGTTTTAGTTATGATTCGTTGTGTTGTCTGAATTATATAGTTATTGCACCTGTAGATATTAACCATCCATTTCCAAGTGCCATTCATGATCCTCATATTCCCTGCAACGAGACTTCCAACTGTCCCTCAATCTCATTCGAGATGCTCTCCATAATATCGCCTCTCACACAATGCTGTGTAATACCCCATTTATCACTTCTTTATAATTTCGCACTTGATTCAACTGGAAAATTAAATAGTTGTACCAGTTCAACAGGATGCATGTCTCGAGAGTTTGAGCTTTGTGGATCCAGCAATATTAATTACTTGGTGGTAGAGTTTTTTGTTTTTGTGGCCCTACCATACTTAATATGAATACCTGATGAATCCTTTAAGTTAAAGTGTAATAAATTTAAAATTCCAGATGTTCCACGCAAAAAAAAAAAATCTATAATTCAGATGTTTACATTTATAATGTTTTTATAGTTTATTCTAGGATTATGGTACAATACAAGTGTGGTAGAATCAAACTCAACATATTACTTTATTTCCTTTTGTTTTCTTACAACTCACACTCAACATACATATTCATATAGAATCAAACTCACAACCCCAAATTATCATCGCGTTTTTCCTTAACTGTTATGAATTATAATCACAAAAAGAAGTACGGCAGTTTATTTATATACCACATTTAAAATTTCAAATAAATCATATTATTCATCATAACAGAGTTGATGGGAAGTGCCACCCAACTAGTTCAACGCTCCAAGTGGTTATTATGTGGTTTAATTTGTGTAAGTGTATGTGTCTCCTCTTCGGATGAGAAAGAACTGGGTCGGAGGTACAAATTTTTATTTTTTTATTTTTTACAAAAAAAAACTAGTTCAGCCCTCAATA
Source organism: Vachellia collinsii (assembly GCA_006871305.1). NCBI lineage: Eukaryota > Viridiplantae > Streptophyta > Magnoliopsida > Fabales > Fabaceae > Vachellia > Vachellia collinsii. Next base: position 1,037 of record QFDD01001072.1, read on the forward strand.
TTCTTTTTGATATTTTTGTGCTTCTTTGAGACTTTATTGTCATTTTCCCCTTATTTTATGATAAAAACTGCAACTTTGAAGTCAATCCCCAACCCATCGGAATTAATTGAAAACATAACCTTACTTATAAGCCATAATAGCCTCGTACGTCTATCGAAGTCCATCGTGCCTTGATTGGCTCTTTGAGATGAGTGGACCCCCTCTATGACTAATTAATCACTAATTGTGAGAGACAAAATAATATTGAGATGAAGTACCATGTATGATTTATAGAATCATTGACTAATTATTAGTTGTAACTTTTAAACAAAGCTAAATTATACATTTAGTCCTTTAAATTTACATCAAGTTTCAATTTGGTCCCTTAAGTTTAAATAGTATACTTTTAGTCCATAACCATTAACACCGTTAGTTTTACTTAACGGAAAATGTTAATTCAATCACCATTATGCAATTAAATAATGTTAAAATGTATTTAAATATTGATTATTTAATATACTTATTTTTATATTTGAAAATTTAACCATATTTTTATTAACTTTTAATTGCAAAATCACCATCTAAATATTTGCTGAGTCACTATTTTCCATTAAGTAAAACTAATTAATGGTGTTAATATTAAAGGATTAAAATTGCATTTTTTAAACTTAAGGAACTAAACTGAAACTTGAGTAAACTTAAATGACTAAATGTATACTTTAACCTTTAAACAATTGAAATACTTTTGTGGACGGGGCCATAACTTTTTCGCTTAAAAATCTGAACGAACTGAACTCATTTGGTTTACCTTCGATAAAATATAAAAAAAAAAAAAAAAACTTTTTGGGGGCCACTCATATAGCATAGAATATGGATACAGTTTTTAGGATTAGGAATATCATTGAGGATGTTAGGAATCTCATTCGTAAAGATTGACAGTTCCTTTTGATTCACAGAGGGAGGGAGAATACGACATTAGCGGATTATCAAGCTAAAATATCTCAGTTTAGATAGTAACTTTTACATCTTCGATCAACCTCCATTTATTGAGTGTGAGGCAGATGTTGAGGGAGGTAGATAGATGTTTGCCTTTTATTGATTTTGATTAGTAATGGAATCCAATTTTATTAAAAAAAAACATAGAATATAGATACAGGAGGGAGCTTTTAGTCTGTGGGAATAATGCATCCACTTCACTGTGAATCTTAAAAGTAACACTGTTGAATTCTAACTTCCGGGGAAGAGAATATAATTATTTCGTCAATGTTCTGACGTTATACGTGATGGATGCTATTCCTGGGAAGAGTTTTAAATTACTTAATTTGGAGCATGATGGCATTTGAATTCAAGTTAAATAGTAATAATAGTAGATTTAGATGATTTTAGAAGAATGGAATTAGTTTTGATATGAAGTTGGAAAAATCTAGCTGAAGGAACATCAAGATTAAATGTTAAGTGGTTATTATGCAAACAGAGTATGGGGCCACGGATAATTAAAGAAAAACAGTGGAAGATGTATAAAGTGGAGGGGCGCAAGGATATTAATTAATTAATTAATTAATTATAGAGATAATGTGAGAAGAGGGTAATAAGGGATGCGGCCAGAACAAGGCGGCTGCATGAGACACATGAGGGACTTTGATGTAAAAGCCCTTGAATGTGTTATGTGTACCATTCAGCGTTTCTTTGTTTGGCGCAAACCAGAGGCTTCCATGATGCTTCCTCCTATAAAACATACAAAATCCGACGTGGACCTGAGTAATCCATAGCTGGACACGTGTTGCGAGTGGCCAAGCAAGTGTTGTGAGTCGAGTCAAACCCTCAACAGGGGTGGAGTATACACGAGGATGCGCCCTGACATGGGCTCTTGTCGAGAGAGGCAGTAGCTCAGTGTTAATTACCCCTTTTCTTGGTCAAAAGAATCAATTTTACTAATCACAAAAAATTTATTACAAACACCAATAGCTAAAACCAATTAAACTCTTAAGAAAATACCTAACATTACAAACTATCACACATTCTAAACCAGAAAAAATTTCCTAGTTACAACCTAAACCAATAAATCTTAGATACAACCTATAACAGTAGAAAACAAAGCACTATATCAGTTACATTATTTAGATGCATACCTATTCATTATCCTATGCCATCCTTCAAGACCATTTGCTCATGCCCCATCCGACTCAACTCTTCCTTCTCCATTTCAGAATTTTTTCCTATCTTAGCATCAGCTTCCAGGACCTAACAAAAAAGGGGTGGTGATGATTGCACCCAACCAATAGGACACACCTCCTTGTTACAGTTCGTTGGTACCTGTCCAATCAGCTGCCATATTACTCTTTCTTGGTACTAGAGTAATTTCCACATTCGTTGCCTCAACTAAGACAGAAATAGCCTTTTGCATTTCCCATCTTCCTCTCCAATCAATTCCCTCTTTTGACTTACCCTTACAGCACCAATATACTTTAGCAGAATCAACTTCAACCACTGTGTTAGTGCTGTCTTCATCAGACATAATGCTTTCTTCAGTGCAAGGATTTCTGCTACTACTGCTGAATCTGCTTTCACCTTTTCAGCAAATCCCCAAAGAAACTCTCCTTTGCTATTCCTGCATAATACACCAATAGCAGCCATATTTAACACATAGGAACCATCACAATTACTTTTAATCATACCTAGACTTGGTGGCTTCCATCCCTCACTTTGCAAGTTTGCTGCATATCTTCTCCATTCTTCAACTACCAACCTTTAGCTCTCTAGTATTCTTCAATTGCCTTATCAGCCATATTTATTACTCTCATATGATTAGGAGTCTTAAACTCAAAAACCATCTTGTTCCTTTCCTTCCAGATCAGCCATAGAAACCAAGCCAAATAGGCTACCTGATATTCATCCAATGCCCTTTCTTCTACTATCCTCCTTACCTACCATTCCGCAAAATTATTCATATCTTTTATCTCAATCATTAGAGACAAATTGCAACTAAACCAAACTTTCCTTATCCATGAGCATAAGAATAAGGCATGCTCCACAGATTCTAGTTCCTCTTCACATATTGGGCACAGTTCAAAGGGGTTGCATTTACGCTTGAATAACCTTTCCTTAACCGGTGTTGCTCCCACTAGGCATCTCCATATGAAGTGGTTGATTTTAGTTACAACCTTCAGTTTCCATATCTGATTCCATAATTAACTGAAGAACCTGCCCTATTCTCAACTTTCCTTCTTCTTTCTCTCATGTGATGGTACCCATTCTTTACCACATACTTCCCACTTCTTGCCCCATCCCAAATCGCTTCATCCTTCCTCTGAGTATAGTTCAGTGGAATTTGTACTATTTTATCAATGATTTCATTTGGCACAATCCCTTGCAACTTTTCCACTTCCCAACATCCATGCTGAATTATATTAAAAACTTTCCAACCCTTATGTTCCTCTGGTACATTAACACATTCAGCTAACACTTCAGCCCCCTTATCCATTTGTCCCTCCAAAGCCTTACATCAAAGCCATTACCAATTCTCCAATACAGATCATTCATCAGCACCTTCTTTCCCTCAAGTAAGTTGTCCCAGATCCAGGATGCCCTTCCTCCTTTGTTTGCATCTAGAAAAGAGGAATTAGGAAAGTAAAGTCCTTTCAAAACTTTAACCCACAACTCATCCAGATGGTGTATTACTCTCCATGCAGTTTTTGCTAATAATGCATCATTAATTACTTTAAATTCCCTAAACCCCATTCCTCCTTCCCTCTTTGCCTTTGTCAATAAGTCCCAAGCCTTCCAATGAATTTTCCTTCCTTCCGCCCCCGCCCCCGCCCCCACTCCACCAGAATCTTGCCACCAAACCATCCAATTCTTTGCATAGTTTTTTAGGGAATTTGAAGCAATACATTGGATATAAAGGCACAACACTAATCACAGCTTTTATCATAATTTCTCTGCCTGCATGAGAAAGCAATTTGCCACTCCAACCTTTTATTTTCCTTCCAACCCTTTCCTTAATATATGCCAGGGCTTGACTTTTAGTTTTTCCCCAAGTATTTGGTACACCCAAATACTTGCCCAGTTCCTCTATATCTTTGATGCCAAGAGTATTAGAGACCTTATCCCTGACCTCCATTGTAGTATTTCTGGAAAAAATTATTCCATATTTTAGTAAATTTGCTTGCTGTCCGAAAGCTTTACAATAATCATCCAACAGCCGAGCAAGTTTCCTATAATTATTTACCTTGGCATCCATGAAGAAAAGGATAACATCTGCAAAAAAATTATGAGACAAAACTGGACAATCTTCTAACAACTTAATTCCTCTCAAGGCTCCATCTTCTACATTCTTGTTTATCATTTTTTATAACACTTCCACTACCAAAATGAATATGTATAGTGATAAGGGATCACCTTGTCTCAAACCCCTTTGTTGAATAAGCTCTGCCACCTTTCTTCCTGATAAACAAATATTTAACCTCACTTTTGAAATGCAACTCATTTCCAAGTTTACCCATTTCTCATGAAAGCCAAATTTCAATAGAGTGGCTTTAACAAAGTTCCACTCCACCCTGTCATATGCCTTATTCATATCCATTTTCAAGGCAAATTCACTCTTTCTACCCTTCCTCCTCCTCCTAAAGTAGTGAAAGACTTCATGAACTACTACCACATTATCATGAATGAGCCTTCCTGGGACAAAGGCTCCTTGGTTTTTTGAGATGCATATGTCCAACCATAGCTTAAGTCTATTTGTCATCACCTTTGATATAACCTTGTAAGCAAAGTTACAAAGTCCAATTGGTCTAAACTGATCAACCCCCTCTGGCTTGCCCACTTTAAGAATTAACGTCATATTTGTCCAGTTTAAATTCTCCATAGCTCCACTTCCTCCAAAGAAATCATTTACCATCTTGTACACTTCCTTTTTCACCACACTTCATGAGGATTGGTAAAACTTGCCATTGAATCCATCAGGCCCAGGTGCCTTATTTCCCCCCAACTGAAAGACAGCATCATGTACTTCCTTCATAGTAACTTGTGATAGCATCCTATTGTTCATTTCCTCAGTAACACAACTATTTATATACTGAAGAACTGAATTAAAATCCTATTCTTATGAGGTTTTAAACAATTCCTCATAATATTTCTTAAAGCTTGTTGTTATTTCTTGTTCCTCTTCCAACCACACCGCATCTTCCTTCTTAAGACTGAAAATTGCATTTCTTTGCCTTTGTTGCATAGTAGACAAGTGAAAAAAAACGAGAGTTTTTATCACTTGATTGAAGCCATGACACTCTTGACCTTTGTCACCAGTAAATCTCTTCATTGTGCCATATTTTCTCTAATTTTGTTTCAATCTTTTCCATTTCTCAAATTGATTCAATAGTAAAACTATCTTCATAGCATTATGACAGTTGTCTCATCGACCTTTCTATTTGTCTTTTGTTATTAGGGAAGGCCTTCCGACTCCACTCCTTCAACACTTCTCTACAATGATACAATCTTCTAATAATTTCTTTAACCCCATCTACTTCTCTTTCTCCTTCACATTTCCATCCAGTTTTAATCACCTCTTTATACTCACAATGCTCTATCCACATATGTTCAAATCTGAAGCATCTTGGTGATTTTATCCCTTTAAAACACAATTCTAATAGCAATGTAGAGTGATCAAACCGCACAAGTTCTAAATGGAAGACATGTGCCTTCCTGAGAGCTCTATCAATTCTTTCCTTTATGTGATCTTCTTCACTCCTTTTATTACACCATGTAAATTTATTTCCCTTAAACCCCATATCTATCAATTCACAATCAACAATGAATTGTTGGAAATTTAGCAATTTCCTAACAGCTCTAGATCTTCCCGCTCTCTTCTCCTCTTGAGACACCAAATCATTAAAGTCTCCTATACATAACCATGAACCAGCAATCTCCCTCGCAAATTCCCTTACCCTGCTCCTTATCCTCCTTCTGTCTTGTTCCTCATCCGGGGCATACACAAAGGTAATAAATTTTGGCAGTTCAAGTTTGTCTGACTCAACTCTAGGGTGGATCAGATTTTTTATGCAGAGCATTATCTCCATTTTTATTTCTTTACACCACCACAATCCCAATCCTCCACTTCTTCCTTCTAGATCTACTACACAAGCTTCCTCCATCCCACAACTCCTTCTCAATCTCTCTACTACCGATTTTTTTTGTTTGGTTTCCTCCTTCAAAATTCTTCTCTTCGCTCCTCCATTCCAAATCAACCTCTAGCTCTTCTTGTCTCCGCTTCAAACTTTCCGCACTCATATTTCCTTCAATCGTCTGTTCTTTGCACTCTTTCCTCACTGCCTCTCTGTTGCGATGTGCAACAGAGAAACCTCTCTTTCTTCTCTCCGTCGCAATAGGTGAGCAGAGGCCACAAGATCTCTCCTTCCTCACTACCGCAGTGATCGACCAAACAAGAAGGTACAAATTTCAACGATGAACGTCACACCAGGCTCTCACAATGGAGAGAGAACGTGCTCCCACTCAAGAGAGAAACTCTTATTTCATGAACTTAGGTTTATTCTGTTAATTACCTCTTCTTCAATCATCATTTTTTAATTGTTGAATATTATTATATATTTATCATCTAATCATCTCATTTTTAATTATCAGGTAGAGAGGATAGAGGAATGGGGCATTAAAGCTTATTCAAACGTTAATAAGGTTGTTAAATACCTAATGAGAGATGAAGGAGATATTGAATCAGTGCAGAAGTAATTTTTCAATTTGAAATTTATTCATTAGCATTTTTTAATTTAAAAAAGTGAAAGAGTGTAAATTGTAAATGAAATGTTTTTCATTTTTCATATTTATCTTTTTATCAAAATAATTTGTAGGGATTTATTTTTTTCCTAAAGAGTTAGTTTGGAGATATTTAAAAAAATAACAATATGTTTTTTATTGGAAGCGAGGGATATTTTTTGGGGGGAGTTGGAGGTGAGAAATTGGCGGTCCCCCAAACTCGTTCACCACAAAAATGAGTCTGGAGATATTCCTCCCCCCCTCTGAACTCGTTTTTTAGGTGCACGAGTTCAGTACAATTTTTAATTTGTTCATCCAAAGAGCGAGTTTGACTATAGTATTTGGGGAATTTTTTTTCCAATGTAACATATAAGTAAATTTTTTTTACTGTGCATAGCATCCACTTAAAAAAAAACCCTTTCCGTTTACTTATCTTCTTTTTTTTCCTTTTATCTTAATTTCTTTTATTTTAATGGTTTATATTTGAGTAAATCCATATTACTCAAATAATTACAAAATAATTTTACGATTATCATAAAATAATAATTTTTTTAATGGCACTCAAAATTTTAAAATAAATTTTTTTTGAGACGTTACGTTTAGTACTTCAACTTAGTAATAACCAGAACCCACACATGCATACAAACAGATATGAAAACTCTTATTGCTAATAACAAATTGATTGTTATAAAATTAAGAAATAAAGATGAGATTGAGATGAAGAGATTGAGGAAAATAAGAGAAACAAGTGAGCATTTAGAGAGAAAAGGGGAAATATATTCATTCTCTTCAAGCTTACAACCACTTGGTTCATATATGCTATTTATAGGCAACAACCCTTTAATTCCATCACATGGGTTACAACAAGGAATAAATACACATTATTGTAGGATATGTAACATAAGGGTTATTATATGTATTGACCATATAAAACTCCCAATAAGCCATTCATGTTGTAGGTTATAATTTAAAATGTAGAATTCAAAGAGATAAGGTTATGGACATCCACACTTGATATTGTAATTTCATAACACTCCCCCTTGGATGTCCATAAACAAATATTGTACCTCATTAAAACATTACTAGGAAAAACCCATTGAGACAAAAACATAGTGAAGGAAAAAGAGTACACAATATATATTGAAATTGCATCGTTAAAAACCTTACCAGAAAAACCCAATGGGACAAAACCTTAGTTAAGGGAAAAAGAGTACAACATTGTCTTTATTCCTCCTGATAACATTACTTTTACTCCCCCTGATGACAACATTCTCTTACTACAATATCACTAATTAAAAATGCGATTGTCATCAATAATTTTTCAAATATTTGATCTATTTTCCATATGAACTACACAGATCCATTGTCATTAAATTATATGCTAAAATGTATTTCTCGATCATATCTTCTGGATATATTGAATAAATGTATCCATTTACCATAGCTTCTGTATATGTTGATTTATTCTATACATTTTTCAATCAAATATATATACTCAAAATATCTAATCCACTTAACATTTTATATATTGAATGAGTTACTCAGACATGTTTCGGTGTTACATATCCTTTAAGCATTCTGATGCACATTTCACTGTTTAATGAGCTATATGCATAGGCTTTAATAATATTCAATAGACGTATATATTTCATATATTCTGCCAGACTAGTAATTATTTTTCATCCATCACAAAATAATATACCTTATATATCATCATACCATTGTGAAAATCTTTGTTTTCACATAAATGTTAGCATATCATATAATAACTATGTATTTTATGTGTTTGGACTACATGTTCATAATTCTGATATCGAAATAACACAATCATATTTTCATTGCGTCTTTTTCTTTTACTTTTGATCATGGCCAATCACTTTTCTATCTACTTTGCATGACAGATTTATGCAGAAGATCCTTATTTGATCATGTGATATTATTATCAAAATTGTTATCGACAAATTTATCTTTTTTTATTCCATTTTTCTCATTGCGACATAACTTATTAAAATCTCAATATTACTTTTCAAGTACCTGAACCTCTCTAAAGGTTTTTGTAGTTAGTTATGTCGTGGCCTCTTCTGGAGTGCCAGCCTCCTCAATATGATTATCTAAAAATATGCTCCTCTTTATACAAAGTGTTATATTTGGAACCTATTGATTTCACATGCTTTAGGCATGTCTCATTCTTGTTTATATTAATTGGAGCTTTTGTAGCTAGAATATGAGAATTAGTAATTCTCATTTAGGTCAATAATTGAATCTGACAGATATTTTGCAATATATCATAAATGCAATATTCGATGAACTTCTAGTTCATACTATTATTTTTTGAGGATCTATATTTGATATTAATAATGTATTCAATGTATTTTTTTTCCAGCTACTCAATTTCTCCTCATCATGTGGAAAAACTTTGTCAAATGACAAGTAACCAATAATGCAGTACAAATCTCATAAACCCATTTGTTCCCTTTAGAAACATCATTTTGTTTCATTTAGAGACAAACAAAGGGGATAATCTTGCCCAACATTTATCTCAACTTTTCATCTATGTGCATAGTGGTGGATCCATAAGAATAAACATCGCACATTCAAACATTTAAAATGGAAAATATTTGGCTTCTGACCTAAAGCCAATTTCACGGGGAGAATTTTGTTGGCTTGATATGTATAAATGCTGCAATATATCAAGTTAGATATGCCAACATTGAAATGAAAATCTTGCTCTCATAAGTATTAATCAAGCTATACACTGAGGCTTTAACAAATGATTTATAGGTCGTACAATCTGGAAATTATGCACTCATCATCTTAATGATTTATTCAAACAATCTTGGAAACTTCAAGCTGCAAGCTAATAATGATCACATATGTAACTATCTTGTAGATCCATCTATCAAATTTATAAAATACTTGTATGGTTTACATGCTATTTGAATGGGCCCATATGAGTCAAAAATATTTTCAGAAATGTAGAGATCCATTTCAAATCATAACTAATGATCTTCTCATAATCCATATTCTATTGAAAACAAGTAGCACATAATAACTTTTGAATTATATAATATGTTGGCTATTCATGAGGAATCTTCTGGCTTTTCAATAGATGTCAGCTCATAATTTTTGAATATATGTTTCATCTTATATATGACTTAGATAATCAAACAAGTTATGCCAATAATAAATTTGTCTTAACCACTAAACTTCTGGTTTATTGTAATAACAATAAATAAATAACATAAAATAAATAAATACCAATGAATTACAAAATAAAATAGAAAATAGCAGAAAATGTAACAATGCAGATATAATAATACGAATGATAATTGAATAAAATTCGTAAAGATAAAAAAATATAAAGTAAAATATTATAACAAAAATTAAAATCTTATAACTTCATGCCAATGATAAAAAATCAATATTATATAACTTTTAGTCATTTATCTTCAGGATAAATGAATCATGTGGCTTCTGACCATCCAACAAAAGTATATGGCTTCTGACCATAGTAAGAAATTAAATGAATATTAGCTTCTAGCTATATTGTCAGATAGAAAAAAATATATGGCTCTGGCCATTCGATATAACTTCTTATTATATAATCTCAAGATATAATATGAATATGTCTTCTGGATATATAATCAAAACAATATGACTTCAAGTCATACTTTCAAAATATAAAATTAGATCAATATGGTTTTAAGCCAAAACTAAAATAACATCAATAATATCAAAGAATGAGGAAGGAAAATTGAAATAAGATATGATAATAATCTCCAATCTAGCCATGGAATCCAATGTTTAAAACAATTAGTATAAGAATCAACTAATTCCATACAGTGGCTCATCAGATTATCCCAAATTGATCAAGAGTAAATAAATCAAAGATGCAGTAAGAGAAAGTAGAGTGAGTTGCTAAAGTAACTCTAAGAAAAAAAAACTTTACATACTACACAATCTAGATGTTATTATGCAACAAACAAAAATCTCCGAGAATCAACAATACGCTAAAAACTCATCTGGTAGAGTATCATACTGATAACGTGTTATAAAATTAAGAAATAAAGATGAGATTGAGATGAAGAGAATGAGAAAAATAAAAGAAACAAGTGAGCATTTAGAGAGAAAGAGGGAGATTATATTCATTCTCTTCAAGCTTACAATCACTTGATTTATATCTACTATATATAGGCAACAACCCTTTAATTCCATTACATGAGTTACAACAAAGAATAAGTACACATTATTGTAGAATTTGTAATATAAAAGTCATTATATGTATTAACCATATAAAACTCTCAATAAACCATTCATGTTGTAGATTATAATTTTAAGTGTAGAATTCCAAGAGATAAGATTATTAACATCCACACTTGATATTGTAATATTCATAACATTGATATATTTATCACTTTTGAGGCTTGAGCCGAATTTCATCCAATGCACTACTTTCGGCGAGCCTGATCTGTTGCTGAACCAGGAAGTAGTCCTTGTACTTTATGTTCTTGAACAATGCCCCCTCTTTCTCCACCAGCTCCGCCGCCGGTCCTATCTCCTTCTCTAGCTCCGGTCCGTTCACCACCGCCACGCTTATCCTTGTGTCTTTGTTGTTCAATACTGCCCGGTGCAAGATGCTCTTACACTTCCCGTTGCTCACCGCCTAATCAATCAATTTAGACTCAAATGTTTAACACATTATCTGAGAATATATATATATATATATATATATGAGAGAGATGAGGAGTGGGATTGATGACCTCAAGTTGATCCGCCACGTTGACGATGAGGCAGTTGGGAAGAGGATCGACGTTGACCCACCGGCCGTCGTGCTTGACCTGAAGGCCTCCGATTCCGTTCTGGTAGAGGAAGGTGAGGAGGCCGTGATCGGTGTGAGGAGGCAACCCCAGGGCAAGGTCTGGTTGAGGGCATGGAGGGTACAGGTTGACGGCGAAAACCTGCAAACCAGAATTAAAATCAGTGGACTCCGCCATGGCCCCGGCTTCTAATCCCAAGCTCTCCGATATCCCTTGGAGCAAAGTCCTCGCCACCGATCTGATTTTCCTGCTATAATCATAAGCCACCTCTCTGCACAAGACGGTAAAATGGAGTAGATTATACACAAAGGCCGATCAAAGAATCAAAGGAAACAGAGAGAGTTGATGGGCTTACTTGAAACCAGGAGGTTTGTGGGGGGAATTGAATTCTGGGAATGTGACGACCTTCAGGTAATCTCTCCAGTAATGAACCTTCTCTGTTTGAGGGAAGAAGCTGGTGCCATGTCGGATGGGTGCGGAGGGACCCTTGTCGGCGAATTCCTTCTTTTCCTCTACCGGCAAGTTATGGAATTCATGAGCCTTGTTCATCACCTCCTCCATCAACTTCTCTGAGATCCCATGATTTGTGACCTGCCACAATATTCACACATTGTAAATGTTAACCTAGAACAGAAAAGGATTGGCAGGGCTGAAAACAGAGATCGATGGACTGGGAGATTACCATGAAAAAGCCCCATTCAGCGCAGGCCTTGCCGAGTTGGGAGACGGCGTCGATGTGCAGCTGAGGGTGATCGGAAGTGAGGAGAGAGAAATCGACAATGGGGATGGAGGAAGCGAGGTGGTCAGCGACGTCGTCTCGGGGTTCAACCATAGAATGGTAGGAGGAAGGGATGGGGGAGAGTCCATTAGAGTCGACGAAGGCTTTGATGCTGCCGATGTCGGAGGCGTGCAGCTTGGGAGGTTCCGACGAGGAAATGGAAGTTGTAGGTGGTGGAGCCATGGAGATAAGATATGTGAAATAAGAGAGTGAGTGATTAGTGAAGGGGAGGTGACAAGGGAGATATGTATATACTATGTATAAATGGAGATGCATCAATTATTGGAAGGCCTGAGGGAGGAGGAGGAGGAAGTCGATGGGAATAAGTAACTTTATATGAAGCCAAGAGAGTATGATGCAGAAAAATAGTAACAGCGATAGTGACTGCAGGGACATCTAGAACTTGTCATGATCTTGAGCAAGAGGAAGCCACTATCGATCTGTGGGGCACAAATGTCCATAAACTTCCAAGTCCCTCATATGTGCTCTTCTTGTTGAAAGGAATGGGACGAGAAGCAATGAGGCTGAGTGTGTGATTGAGCATATGAAACCCACCTTAAAACCAAGCACAAACTTCCAAGTCCCTCGTATGTTACTCTTCTCTTTTAGCCACCACACCTTGATGTTTCTGTGAGGTGGTTTTGATCAGCAACTAGTTGTGGTGAGCGCCATGTAGCTTATCATTAATCTTTGCAGTTTAAATACATTTGAAAGGTAATTAGTATTTACAAATGTTGACAGATAAGTTTTAAATAAAAAAAAATACTTTTTGGAAAAGTAACATATATTATCTATATTTTTTATTTTGTACATATCAAAATAATTTTTTTGAAAACAAAAGTAAAAAAAATTTATAATCAGAACCATCCAGATTAAATTTGATGATAATACCACGTATAGCGTTCAAATTCATTCCTTGAGCACTAGATTCTGCACTGTCTCCCAATTTATTTTTGTAAAGAAAAACATTTTAATGTTCATGTAATCTCTTAACAGTCCCTTTTTCAAAAGAAAAATATTTTTCATTTAGTAATCATCTACTATGCTGAAAAACTTCAAATAAACACCGTTTGTAGATGAGAGATTGTTTGGATTAACAATGGTAGATAGAAATTATTTTTTTAACATATTTTACAATTTAATATGTAAATATGTAAAAAAAAATTATCGTTATTTACATAAAAGTCACCTTGTAAGACAAATCCAGTAAGTCTGGTATTCAATAATAAGGTGAATGTGGGTTATATGAAAAAGTTGATGATTTTCAAAAAAAAAAAAAGAAAGGAAAGGAAAAGAGTTGACTGCAAGAAAGATTGTAACTGCCGGTTATTAAATTTGTTTTTTTTTTAGAAAAAATAGTAGCTTACTGATCCATTTATTCGGTGTCAAGTCCGAGAGGAAAAGAAATTAGTGCCACTCACCATTGCCGACATTTGGCCACAAGGGTCATAGATGACATGTACAAGAAACAAGAGATGGTTGGAAGGGCTATGAGTATATCAATGTTCAAATCAATCAATAAAATCGTAATATTAAATTCAAATCAGTTACTAAATTTGTAGCTCAAATTTAAAAGTATTTACATATTGAAATAAAACTACTCTCATATTATTTTGAATTGTATAAAATCGTTTTTAAAAAGCTTATCCAAAGGCCCTAGTGTCTTTTATATTAATCTCATGTTAATTAATCAATATATAGCCATTAAGAAAAGATGTGTATAAGGTGCAATATTCCTTAGTTATAGAATGATGAACCCATTCATAAAATTATGCACAATGTAATTCAATGGGGCCTACTTATAAATGATAATAGATGAAAGAATATCCAGTTTATACAATCCACACAGGCGCACACAAAAATCTACGAAGTGTGAGGGGGAAAAAATGTTTCAAGCACATATATTAACTTTATAGAGGTAATCATGTTCGAAGCAGAAATTAAGAGCATGTTTGGCTGCCTTTCAGAAGTGTTTCTAAAATCACCTTCACTTTAATCGAGAGAAAACTTTTCTCATATATTTATCTCGGATTGCGTACAATTACTTTTCAAAAGTTATTCCCAAACATGCTCTAAATACGGATAGTTTTTTCAACAGGTATTTGAACTTTAATTTTTCATATTTTGAGAGGATAACCTCTTTCATTAAACTCAACTCCATTAGTTTATTGTAAAAAAAATTAATTTGAAGTAAATTAGGCATAATAAAAGGATGGGTTGGGCCTAGTATGTGAGTCCTGGGCCCAGAGCCCAGAGCAAGTTTCTTGAGATTTTAAAAATAGTCCTATGAGTATGTCCCTGACATGTCCACCACTGGATTCTGTCAAGGCTAGACCCGAAGAGAATATAATTTGGTCCACGAATATTGTTACGCACCATTAATCGTGAATGAATCATTATGTTTTATGAAAGTAAATATGAATGCCCTTTTATTTTCTAGTTTTATTTATGCCTTCACTTTAAACCCCTACTTTACATGGGAATCGTGCTCTAGAATAACCTAACAAATGAAGCATATAATTCGAGGGAGTAGAACAATCTAAAGATTTTTGTGTCCTATATATCCATTCAATATAATCAGCATGATCAATGACCCCTGAATTAGTGGTGGATAGAAGGAATGTTCTGAACTGTGAACTCAGTTTGGAGAGTATTATTCTGCATGCGCGCATGCATTGTGAGTTGAATAGCTAAGAAGGAACAAGTAATATTTTTTTGAAAAAATTAGTCTTTTAATCTATCAATTTTTAATCCGGCTGTAATCCAATCCATGAACTTTGCCACGATGTAACTCAATCACTATAGTTTTGACTTGATGTAACTTAATCTCTATAGTTTCAACCATTTTATAATTTAGTCCCTAACCCTTTATTGTATATATGATTTATTTTATAAAACATACAGAATGAATTATAAAATGGTTAAAGTTATAAGGAATGAGTTACAGTGAGACAAAATTCAGAGATTGAGTTATAGTCGAGTCAAATCTCTAGAGACTGAGTTTCACCAAGTCAAAGTTCAGAAACTGAGTTGTAATTGAATCAAAAATTAAAGGATCAAAAGATTAATTTTCCTTTTTTTCCCCTCTTGCCAAAGGCATACACTAGTCATACTTCTTCAAAACACACACACCCAAACATTCCTTCAATTCCCATATATAGGGGAACCGGTTGATTTGTACTGTTACTAATACATGTTTGGTTGATAATTTACTTGAAAGAAGATTGATTGTCTATAATTTTGATATATAGTAAAGTAATTCATAGTAATTGAGATTACAACGGATTACATCAAATTAAGCAATTCCCATTATATAGATTTGTATAATTCAGTTTACAACTTGTATCAATTAACACACGGACAATTGCAACTTTCATGAATGAATATTTAAATATTTATACCCTTCCTTTTTAATCCTAATATAGTGACAATGATTATTTCATAATTTTTTAATCTTTTTTAAATAAAATATAAATTTCATCTCATAATCTATCAACAATATGCCAAACCAATATTCTGTAATTATCATTCAATCACATTACATTACATTTTCATGAACTTGAAAGACTAAATGGACGATACATGATTTATTGTAGACCTTGCAAGGGCTTGCAAGTACATGGTTTTCTCATTATCATTCCAAAGGCTATAACTGTTGCACAACCAACCAAATTCATCATGCTATTTTATTGATTATTTTTATATTTATTAGGAAAATTTGGTGAAAAATACTTATTTAAAAATTTTATTGATAAAAGAGATTTAAATTTAAGTATCGGTATTTTTATATAGGATAAAATCGTGCAAGGTATGATACTTTCTGCATTTATGATAGCTTAAATCCTTTTAAACCAATAAAATTTTTAAGGAGTGATTTTCACTGATTTTCTATGTTTATTATTATATATCATCTTTAAAGCATTTTAAGTGCAGTGAGAAGAGAAATACCTAGGATGAAAAAGTAAGCCTCAGCAAGGTCATCACTATTCATTCAGGGTGTGTATTTCATATCTCACTTCACCCAAAACCTGCTGCCAAGTTTTTGTTATTACTTACTTGTAGTTGTATAACGGTGGATGCCACGGCTAAGACGCAGATTAGGGTTCCACCATTGTCCAACGCCATGAGCCACGGTGAGGCAAGCTGAGGGACCTAGCTGATGGTTGGTAATCATCAACTCAGCAGAAGGAAGCAAATGGCGGGGCTCCGACTTTATGTCTAACACAGACAAGAACAAGCTCCTCAGGGTATGCTTTGTGGCCACATCCTCCAGTGCTCCGGCGCCGATCTGGCGCATCCTCTCCCTCTCCTCGAAATACCCGATATAACCTGCACAAATCGGGTCACCCGAATTCAAGAACAAACAGGGCACCCAATCGGACAAGACAGAGAACTGATCATCATTCTGCCGGTTCGGTAAATAAAGAGACAGTCCTGCTTTCACCACAGACGACGCAACGTGAATTCCCTGGCGCAGTTTAGGGTTGTCGGTCGCCCTCTCATACAGAGCAGAAGGGAAGGGAGGGTTGAAAAGGAAGGTGGGAAGGCGATAACCCGACATGGCCATGTTCTTGGCGGCGAGCAAGGCTATGGCTGAGCCTAAGGAGTGACCGGTGATCCACAGGTTGGGGCCACCGCCGGCCTGCTCCACCCAGTGTTGAACTCTGCCTACGGCTTGCCGGAAGCGGGTGCTGTTGTGAAGCATGCCGTAAGTGGTGCGGAGGGATAAGAGGATGTCTTTGTAGACAGGTTGGGCAAGAGAGGTGATGATGATTCCTCGAAAGGCGATGACGTATTTGGGGGAGTTGCCGGAGCTGGAGCTGAGATGGAGGACGGCTCCGATGACGGAACCGTCGTAGCTGTCATGGAGAGCCTCAACGAGTTGAAAGTGGAAGAATTGCCACCAGGTGGAGGCCAGAGATTTGGGTCCTGCCCGGCCCATTCGGCGGTCGTGTTCAGCGACGTACACGCTCTGAACCAAGCTTGCAAGGACGCACCTTCTGTGGGTTGCGTTATTCCTGAATGCATGAACATGCATGGGATGAACCAATATAAATTATAAAGCTTTAGTTGCTGCTGCTGCTGGTTTTAGCTTTAGTTTTATTTATTTATCTTTATATAGCAACAGATTTTAGGAGATAGTCTTGAGCATACCAGTCAACGGATTTGAGATAAGAAGGCCCGGAGATATTGAAAATTTGCGACTCCGGTACCATTTCTGCGATCTTCTCTGCAACTCTTTATTTGATCTGCCAATTTTGTAAATGATTTGGATACATTATATAGAACCTTGCCTAGAGATAAGGATGAATCTCGTCAAGGAATATATATATATTTAGTCGTTTGAAGTCCAAAAAATGATAGAGTTCCATAAGCATAGATTCCTTCTGTGTATCTTTGATTTTTCCGTCACATTCTTACGTGGTTGGATGTACGTCATCTCTAATATACGTGCAAAGCTTTTGAAAGGGCAAAGCAGAGTTGGGCTTCGTGAAGAAGAAGATAGTCATAACTTTGGGCCTTCCCCTGCCCACGGCCATCAAGCCCGATTATAATATTGAGTGTGTCGATCTATAAAAAAAACGATTGAGTACATGGGAAGGGATTAACCCCTGCTAACGTAACAAACCAATTTCAGATATTTATTAGATGTATTTATATTTAATTGGTAAAAGATTATAACTCTACTAAAAGGATCGTTGTGGTTATGAAAAAAACTGGAAACATATATCACGTTTGGTTATTACCTTTAGAAAAGGTGATTCTTTTTTTTTTTTTTAATACATAGAAAGGTGATTCTTTCTTTTGCTAGGCAATGAAAATGCATGGTCATATTTAATATAGTACGGTTCTTTGTGTTTGCTTGGAATATAAATCCGAATCCAATAGACCATGAATTGCATCGGATATAAAAGTTGTGTGGTTCAAATCAATTCGAATAATAATGATGGCTTGTTGAACAATAATGGCTCTAATTATAATGACTAGTTTTGGGGATGTGCACATATCGGGTTGGGTCAGGATACACTTCAGATGTATGGTTTGAAATAGCATTAGGTTAAAAAAAATAGTTTGTGATTTGGTTTGATCCGAATAGAATCCGACACCTATCTAAACAGGATCAGGCTAGATTAGACTTTCGGATTAGTCCAACTAACTTAAAAAAAAAACTGAGCAGACTTATTTTAAAAGGTCACAGTAACCCAGCGCAAACCAAATAACCCATTTACAACTGCTTCAAAGCCTCCATGAACTTCTCAATCTACAATTCGTTTGCTTCAAAGCTGCGTAATCATTAAGGCTATCAGAATGCATCAGAACGCCCTTGTTAGTTGTTAGTCATTTTCAATATATTTTACCTAGAACAAAAAAAATTTAAACTTCATTAACTTATTTTTAAAATTCAACAACTTTTCAACTTTATTCTTATTTAATATTCAGAGTAATATATGATAAAATAAATGGTAAAATTGTATATTGAATAAAAACTTACCTCTCTCCATGTAAATGATAATATATGATATAAAAAATGGTAAATAAAAGGAAGAAGAAAAGAATAGAGAAAGTGGGAAGTGAAATTAAAATCGTGGGTTTTTAATTGTAATTTTCTCCTTTAGGGCATGTGTAATAATTTTAGGCGCACATTTTATTTGTTTTGCTGCAATTGAGTGAGAGAGAAAGAGGCGTCATCTTTTTCTCTGCGTGTTCCTTCTCTCTCCTGTTGCGTCAGCGGTCCGCCGTCCGCCATGGTTATTGGTAGATCGCAACTTTGAAACTTATTCCAGTGGGTAGAACCACTCCGAATTGTTAAATCTCTTTTATAAAAAGTTATTCTACTCACATAGATCAATCTAAGTAATTTATTCATGCAATAGAGAAAATTTTTTATTTAGAGTTTAGACAAAACTTTAAATTTTGACAATATATTACTATATTATATTATTATAAAGTTAAATTAATAGTATATTTTATTCGGTTCAATTTTATTTATTAGTTGATTTAAAAATATTAAATAATCTATTTATTTTTGGGGTACACATGATATTTATACTAATTAAATTTGAGTTTTATAATTTATTTGAGTTTATTAGAGCTTACAGGAATTATTGAATGTATTGTATTTGAGGTTTGCAATGAAATATAAATATTAAAAATTTTAGTTGAAATTTTAAGTGTTTAAATTTGGTATTTTTTAATAGATTGAGGAAATGATGATTTTTTAGTGATTCTATTAAGTGAGAAATGATTTATGGAAGAGAGAAATTGAGATTTCAATAAGAATTTGAGGACATTTAATTTATGTGATTTTTGAGGATTTAGAAAGAGAAAATGTTGGGGATTCTTAGTAAATAGAAAAAATTATTATTTGTTATAATTTTAAGTGCAATGGAATTATTGAATAATATAAATGTGATTAGGATAAAGTATTGTATTATGGTTGTAAGTGGGTGCATTGGTTGAGGACTTAAAATTTTGGAAGAAAATAAGTTTTATTTAAATTTATATATAATTGTTTTGGTTATTAATGTATAATTTAATTAATTGTATTTTAGTGACTTGAGCTTTGAATTTTGGAAAAATTTGGTATTGCATATTTATTTTGATGTAAGGTAACTATATTTAATTTATTTTATATGTTTGTTATGATTTATAAGATGTTTTGGAAATATCTTTTGAACTGTAAGTGTTGTTTTGATTTAAAAATTATATGTGATGATCAATTTGTAGATTAATACAAAATTGCTCATCTGATCTAAATTTTATATGTTTATGAATTGTTGGTGAATTAGATAATTAATATTTTGATACTATGACATGTATTATTAATTCCTTATGTTTTATGATATTACATTATATTATATAGATGTATGTTGTAGATTGGTTGTGATGAAGTATGGGGAAAATGTCATGTTGGGTGAATCTTAAAATGATATTACTAATTATAATGGTTGACCTTACATTAAACTTTTAATTTTTGAATTTAATTGTGAGCTCATGAGAATGGGCAACTCTCTTTAGTCTTGAATCTAGTTGTGGGCAACTACAGAGATGACACTTTCTAGTCTTGAAACTAGTTGTTGGTTGTTAGGGAGATGATTCTTTGACCTCACGAGGATGGTTAACTTTTGGTCTGATCTACCATCACCATAGGCTAAAGTCAACATCAAGTAGTATAAGGAGAAGTTTAGTGTTTGAGAATCATTTATAACATGTGATATAATATGTTTAGTTTCTATATGTTTACCAATTACTCTGTTTTGTTTATATTTGTTTATCGATTCTTTTTAATAAATTTTATCCACGCTTCACTGTTTATAACTTTTCCTACATATTTTTAAAATTATATGTTGGTTATTAAGACTATATGTCTCATCCCTTTGCTATTAACATTTTTAGGTAATGATACATGTGATGAGACGTCTAAGAGGGTTCTAAAGGTTGTGCATGGCTATTTCTATTGTCCAGCTTCCTCTTCTATCAATGTGTTGATTATATACATATTGCCATTGTAGTTCTTACACTTTTAATGTACTATGATATTTTAATAATTTTAATTACATTATTTTGGGATTTTATTACATCAGGCCATGGGACCCTAATACGAAACTGTGATATTATTTTTGAAAACACTAGTTTAAGCGGGTATTTCATCATGTACAATTTGAAATAAATGGCAGTTGCATTATTAAATTATGAGAGTTGAGTTTAAGGTGAAACATGAATATGAGTTTTGAAAACTAATGTTCATTAGCATAAGATTGATTTTTATAGAATTTTTTGGTAAAAAGATGACTTAATGAAATCTTATTATCCATGATAGCTTTCAAATATTTAGTTTTACTATTTTTTATCATGGGTAAGTTTTGAATTGAGAATTTGACCCCTTCAACTATGATAAATGTTTTAAAGTTATATTTTATTTTTTATATTATGTTTAATTTATTTTAAAATCAAATCTCTTTTATGAGCATGATTTTTTTGTTAGTAGGAGATTTTTTTGTTAGTAGGATGGTTTGAGAGTTAAGTAATCATTTTAAAAGAAATGTTGTTTCACCTCTCACATGTGAAGCGATCACTCTACCATATGAGCTGCACCCTAAACTCGATTATAATGTTATGTACAAATACTAAATATTTAACAAGAAGTTTGCCCCTTCCTCCTCCCTAATATTGTTCTGTTTTTTCGTCTCACTTAGTGCACAGTTAAATGAAGCACAGGCGGGAGCAGTTCGATGATATAATAATTAATCATAAGCTCAAGAAGGGCAGAAAGAGGGGGATGAGCGAGGTAGCGAGTCCAGGATCAAGGATATTCCACGCGCCTGGCTTCGACTACTATGTAATTGCTGTGATGGGATTGAAGACAAGAATCGATCCTCAAGTCGTCAAACAAGGCTTAATCAACACTCTGCTTAAGCATCCCAAGTTTTCCAGCATTCTGATATATAGAGAAGAGACCATTATTTTCTCCTTATTTCTGAGTCCGGTTTCATCTATTTTTTTTTGTTTGACTTTGTCTCACTCTCTAATTCGCCAAAAACAGTATGGCCATGTATTAGAGCAGAAATACTCTTTAATTTAGTGGCTTCCCATATTCAAAATGGAGTTGCTTTAGCCAATAATAGTTGTAGTAATTATTTTAAGTTCTAGCCTTGTTAAAATTACTAGTTCTCTGTTGATGGGGAGAGTGTAACACCAAGCGCTGCTAGGGACTTAACACCCTGAGGGACCCCGGAGTAGGTGAAGGAGGAAGGGAGACGCAGTAGGCAGGGTGCGCTCAAGTCCCACATCGGTTAGACTCGTCCAAAGTGAAGGCTATATATGTAGTCAAGGTGTGACATTTGACATCCGAGGCGCCTTTTTAGTGACTATGGGACCCCAAAAGAACAAAATCCTGTGCCTACGGGCGGCTAAACCAGGACAATACATCAGGATGTCACAATATGGTATCAGAGCCAAGGACAGCTCTTTCCGTTGGTGGGGAGAGTGTAACACAAAGCGCTGCTAGGAACCTAACACCCTGAGGGACCCCGGAGTGGGTGAAGGGAGAAGGGAGACGCAGTAGGCAGGGTGCACTCAAGTCCCACATCGGTTAGACTCGTCCAAAGTGAAGGCCATATATGTAGTCAAGG